>JAJIBD010031874.1:0-134959 GCA_021461705.1 Cryptotis parvus
CTTCCTTGTGCAACATCATAGTTTTCGCCCTTTCAAAGTCCATCTATTCAACCTTCAAGCTAGTATCTGTTGACTAGATTGGTATGTACCAGGCAAAAGGCCCAAACATTTATAAGTCTTTACATATTTAAATCTCAAAAAGCACCCTGTTATGAGATCCACTGTCTAGAGGAAGAGATGAGATTCCAGGCCCAAAGTTACAGACAAACGGTAAGTTTGGCTACAAATCTGTACTCCACATATAAGAATCAGCATTGGCCCCTCTGTGAGAGACGATAGTATCCTACCATCCCCACCCAACAACTCCAGGAGCACTAAGATGTCTATATCAACCAACACCTTTCTGGGGTCTGATGAGCGTCGGCATCGGGCACCTTAACCGGGCATTCGGTTCATCCGCAGCGCCAGTTCTGCTTACCAAAAAGTGGCCGACTAGGCACTTCAGATTCCACGCCCGGCTCCACGCCAGCGAGCCGGGCTTCTTACCCATTTAAAGTTTGAGAATAGGTTGAGATCGTTTTCGCCCCCAAGACCTCTAATCATTCACTTTACGGATAAAACTGCCTGGGTTTCTGTTCCTGCAGAGCGCCCAGCTATCCTGAGGGAAACTTCAGAGGGGAACCAGCTACTAGATGGTTCGATTAGTCTTTCGCCCCTATACCCAGGTCGGACCGAATTTACGTTAGGACCGCTAGGACCTCCACCAGAGTTTCCTCTGGCTTCACCCTGCCCAGGCATAGTTCACCATCTTTCGGGTCCCTAACACATGCGCTCGTGCTCCACCTCCCCAGCGCTGCGGCGAGATGGCGGTGGTGCGCCCTCAGCGATTGGAGGCCTCGGGATCCACCACTGCCAGGCCGCCGGTCCGCCCCCTCGCGCCCCCCCCCCGACCGCGGGACCGGGGCGGGATGAGGGGGAACGGGGAAGGCCGGGACCTTCACCTTCATTGCACCACGGCAGCTGCGGCGAGCCCTGACTCAGCGCCACGTATTAGGACTCCTTGGTCTCTTCAGGTTGCAAGCCCTCCGAGACTTAGCCTTCTACCTTATATCTTCTGCATCGTGAATTGTGACCAAAATGGAAAAGACTGTATTGGAAAAGCCAAGCTCTGTCCTTCCCAGCCTAGAAAATTTAATTTACAGGGGGAGAGATTTTTTTGTAAAATTGACTCACACGCAGAATATCAAAATAATACCATTCTACTTAGGTTTTAAAAAACACAGTATGAGACAGCTAGAGACAGGAAGATAATTCCAGATGCATAACCAACAAATAGCAAATTTAATATTGTGGGCCTTGTTTATACTTCTGCCATCAACTTTAATGATGAGCCTATTTATGCTAAACTTCACTACATTATCGGAGTCATTAGTGCCTGTAAGTGAGTGATAATGTGCTCGAAACTTCCACTAGGATGCGTGGCTTTCTCTGAGCAGTAGATTTCCACGTTGGGGAGAGGCAGGCCAATGCTGATTCTCATCTGTCCCCTTACAACAACTATTTGCTATTATGCCCCCAAAAGCAGCATCATGACCAACAAGTTTAGGACTAAGTTAAAGGAAACCTCTCTCCTCATTACCCCATGACAATGCCAATGTTACGGACATTAAACCAAAGAAGAGTTTTAAAAAATAAATTTTAAAATGTATGACCAAATGTGCAAATAGAGCAGAATAGAATGAATAGGCCCACAGCTTAGCTCTGTGTGCATAAGGATTTCTATGGTACTGAAAATGTACATTCCTCTAAAGATAAGGTCTTACTTCCAAAAAAAAAGTAAATGATAGCTTCTAAGTTGTACGTGGTGCAACCCACAATGTAGGGAGAAGGAAGAGAGAGAGGAGATAAAGAACCTGCCATTTAGGCAGGACATGGGAGGGAGGAGGGAATTGGGGACATGGGTGGTGGGTGATGGGCACTGGTGGAGGGCGGGTGCTGAAACACTGTGTGACCGAAACCTCCAAACGTGAACAACGCTGTAATTGTATATCTCACGGTGGTATAATAAAATGTTTTAAAAAAAAAAGATAAGGTCTTCCCATGGAAGACTCAACACAGTAAGAATCAAAGCTGTGACACAGAGAGTTAAAACTCCATGGGGGTTTCCCTCCCTCAGTGGGAACTTGGTGTTTCAGGCAGTGGCCAGAACCCATGCACCACCGACACTTTCATACATGGGCTACAAAAGTACAGACTTGCTCCCCCTGAAAAGAGATAACTACTAAGGATCCAAATGAGCATCATCAGTTTACGCCAAAGAAGCCACAATTGGCCTAAATCAAGCCTAAATCAGTAAAAAAAAAAAGTGACTAACCTTGGTCACAGTTCAGAATGGTACTCATTGGCCCAGGGCACACGAGCATTCTCATACAACCACAGAAGCTCCTCTGGATCCTATGAGATCTGCCTGTCCACCTCATTGAAGAAGCACTTCCCGCTCATTTTCCTCTTTGGTTCTACTATTCTACAGCACTTGTTTTCTAATATTTTTTTAATTGCCTGTCTCCCTCGGACTTTAATGGAAGTTGCATGAGGTTAAATATATAAATGTCATATCCATCACCATAGCCCCGCTCCTGGAACAATGCTTGCCACACAGCAACCACTCAATCAATATTTGTGGAACAATGACTGACTGACTGAATGTTTTCTTTAAGAAAACTTTGATTCAGAGTGATCAAAAAAGCTGCATGGGGGAAGAGGGAGGGACTATTTGGTTTGGATTTCCTGCCCTACCTTGACATAACTGACACTCCTCCTTCCCCTCCTATCAGTCCCAGCCCAAGATAGGGGAGAAGTAAGAAGAAAGCGGCCGCACTGAAGGAACAGAAGTCTGCATAGACGAGGACGTCCCACACATCTCCTCAAGCTTCTTTCCCCCTAGACAAATGCCAGGCTTCTCCAGAAGGCGTCCAACAGCTGCACTCAATAGTATCATGAAATACCTTTCAGCAGTAACAGCAATGATGGTTCTCTGACCACAAAGCACCTGCCCGAGCTTTTTCAACACTTGAGAAGACCGTCTTCCTCTGCCTTTTTCTTGGTCTCCTATCCAGCTGCACTGGGAAAACTGTAATAGCTGCCCTGATCCTACTTATGAACATAAACCACTCAAGGACACTGTTAGGGTCGGCCTGCCTCCTTCCTAATCTTGGCCACTTGGACCAAATGACCACCAGGCCACAGCCAAGCAACCCACTAACTTCCCAGTAGGAGATTCCACTCCAATTTCTCTGAAAGATCAAAGGACCACAGTGAGCATGAAAAGCCAGGCAAAGAACTTGTGGGGTGTCCACACATCAGGGTGCCTCCCAGTCGGCTGGTGAACAAAGATGAGAAAATCAATCAAAAAATGAAGACACATGAGAGAAGCAGGAATGGGAGCTGCATCCGGAGAACCATCAAAAGCCAGTGCCTACCATCACAGATAGAGCCAGGGATGTTCCTTAATCCCTTTAGATGCCTGATCCCTATTCACCTGATATGTGTCCAGCTTCATTTCCATTGTCTGTGGGTAGGTACCACCCCCCTCTACCTCTTTCATGTCAATTAGTCTGTGTGGCTTTTCCTTCCCTCACAATTTCTGCTTGAAGACTGAGTTTGGATCTACAATATACTGGTGTTTGCATGTTACCCCATGTCCCTTTATCAATATTCTCAGAGATCATCAGATAAATTCCTATTTTCTCTACTCTGGACCCCACTCTAGTGCTACATGCTCCTTAAAATGTTCTTTAAGTCCAAATAAAGCAATGGCTCCTTTTTCACAACTTAGTTGTGATTTCAAACTCATATGGCACCTCCTGAAATGCCTCTCCCTTTTATTAAGCATCTACTGTACACCATCAGGTTCTAAGTATACAAAGAAAAAGAAACAGTACATCAATAATAATTTCCAATACAGAGCCTTAAAAACTACACAGAGCAATGAAGAGACTAGAGTCCTTAGATCTGCTGGGTAAGTGTAGGATCAGAATGTATGCCACTGTGTCAGTAAGAAGTTAGAAAGGAATTATCACTTATAAAATGAGCATGAATGGGGGTAGAAAGACAGTACAATGAGTAGAGCATTTGCCTTGTATGCAGCAGACTCAGTTTCAATTTCTGGCATCCTATGTGGCCCCATGAGGCCACTAGGAGTCATTTTTGTGTGCCAAGGCTGATGTAACCCCAGAGTACTGCCAGGTGTGGTCAAATAAATAAATAAAATGAACATTTAATCATAAAAACTAAACTTATCTAAATGACATGGACAAAAGTGATCTTGGAAATGTTTCTGTATGTAGACATGGGCATGATACATGCTTGTAAATGCAGATGAAAATTGTTTCCTTTTCAAAAGTAAGGACATCCTCAAACAATAGCTGAGACAGTCCATGAATGGCATAATAAATTCCTTTCTAAATGCAACGTAAACACTTGTGCTTAACTTATCACTCAAAACTCAAACAAGCTCAGTAGCACCAGAGACTGAATTCAAATCTTGCTGTGTCCAAATATTAATCTCTGGTTGGGCTATCACTGTGCCCATTAATATTATTACTGCACTGATTTTTAAATAGGGGTAAAAATACACTTCAATGAATGACAAAAATTAAATTGGGGAAAATACAAAAAGATTGCTAATAACTGCATGGAATTAAAGGATAGAATAGTTCTGATCAGGAATTTTCTATATGAGAACAGTTATCATTGGCCCTTTATCATGCATAGTAAATCAAGAATAATTAAGGCATGTCACCTGTAAATACTTCTATAATACATTATTTGCTCCTAAAGTTAATCTATCTAAAAGATAAAACCAAGATAAGCAGTATTAATCAGCTGCTGAATTTTTAAAGCTTTAAAAAAGATTTTAATATCTAGGATTTTTTTTTGACAATCTGTTAATTAAAAAAGAAGGTAAATTGGCAGTGAAAAGACAGAACTGTGTCTACAGATTTAGACCTGGGTTTAAGTCAAGAAGGCCTGTTGGGTTACCATTTTTATTACTAATTTGCTTTGTTCATTTAGGGAATCAATTTGCTGCCATTAAAGGCTTAGGTTTCATATATTTTACAATTTACACACATTTCCTGATGTGAATGAGCTATGCCGTTTGAAAGAGCTCAGACAAGCTGCCTTCTAATGGTCTCGATAGATGCACGTGTTCTTAAAATATGTTTGCAAATAGAATGGGAATGCCAACTTGTCCACTACTCTTGATAAATTAGGGGAAAATACTGAATAATATGGAAGCTTTGTTCAGCAGTTATATGAGAGAGAGGGAGATACTCCTACGATAAGTCTGTTATGAACTAATAGAAATTAAGAAGGGCCTTCCTAGCCTTGACTATTTTAATCTAAATCTAATTTTTCTATAACTTAGGGCAAATCTCATGGTAAAAATGGAAATGCATTGATTTGGAATAGGATGGATGACTAGCCTTCTAAAACCCCTCAGGAAGGTTGACTGCCCCCAACTTTTGGGACAAAGGAGTTTTTACAGATCATGGTAAATCAATAACTCATAGACACTATGACAGTTACAGAATATCCTTAGTTAAGATGAAAAACAAATTGTACATTGTGATCTTTGATCAATAAAGAGCTAACAAATCAACAGTGCAAACAAGATGAGAGAATCTTATTTCATCCTCTGTCACGAATTGAAGAGATACACCAGGCAGTGTTTTGTGGTTAAAAAATTGTTCCCAGGATGGTATGCTTGCAAACTATTGAGTAAGAAGGTCAGTAGAGAGCAACTCGCTGTGGGATTTGCAATGCAGAAAGGACAAGTGGGTGGAATGTAAAAGGGCACTCTACACAAATGTCAATTAATGTATTATTCGTCTACCAACTTCCCTGAGCAAGTATTTTTGGTGACTTTGAAGCCTCTGTTCTTATGGGAACAAGAATGAGATCTCTTGATTTAGCTTTTGATTAAATGATGTTCAGAAGAAAACCTATCAATGTAGACTTAACCCTTCATATTAAAACTAAGGACTTGGGGCGGGCCCAGCGGTTGCCGACGCCGGCCTGGCCGCTGGGTCGATCCCGCATCCCCAGGCCCCCGCACCGCCGAATTGATGGAGCCAGAAACCCTAGCCCCGGACAAAAAAAAAAAAAATAAATAAATAAAAAATAAAACTAGAGGACTTGACCCACCCAATTAGCCTAACACTTTTGAAAGTTATAGCCAAGAGGTCCTTCTTTCTTGTGCAAGTTAACTTTAAAAAAAATCCTGTTTGTGGATAACACTTCAGTTTCAAAACCTCTATACAGAGAACACAGAAGGCAAGCTTCATGGAATCATGTTTTAAGTTCCTGCAGCATTAAGACTTGGTGTGCTCATTTTATAGATGAAGACTCTGACATTCAAAAGATACAGTGATCTACCCAGTAGGACAACTGAAAAGGCAAGTTTGGGGTTCAGAGAGTCAGTCTGATTTCAAGTCCATTCCCTTATGCAGTATATTGTGACTCTGTACTGCAATCCAAAGTTGCTTATCATAATATTCACCTTCCCTCTCTATTCTCCTTACAATTGCAAACATGCCTTGTGCCTTCCCATTTGCACTATGGTCTACATGCAACTCGCCAACTCTAGGATCCCTTCCACTTTTGAAGTTTACCATGTTTCAATGTTCAGTTATCAGCACCAATTCCCTAAAAATCCTACTGCCTCTCATTACTGCTAACAAGACATCTCATCTACCATGTAATCAACATCAGAATCATTTTGCATTTTTCTACCTTGCCTCTCACCCTATAATCTCCCCAAGATTATATTGTTGCCTCAGAGATATAAATTGGGTGCCTAAAAGTCTTGGTCATACAAGAATGCTATAACAAAATCCTAACTATAGGGAGGTTTAAACAACAACGAATTTATTTCTCCTAGTTCTGGGGCTGAGAAGTTCATGATTCGGGTTTCAACATATTCTATTCTTGGTCAGAGCTCTCTTCCTGGTCTTGTATTCTCACCTGGTGGAGACAAAACGACTCTAACTCTTATAAACACGAGAGTCCTTATGAGAGTTCCTCCCTCATGACTTTGATAAACTCTGATAACTCCCAAAGATCCCACATCCAAACACTATCACATTAAACATTAGGATTTTACCATATGAACTATGGAATCACACCAAGATCAATGTCACTGTCCTCCCATTCATCCATCGATTTGCTCAAAGTGGGCACCAGTAACATCTCCATATGTCCTGTCTCATGCTAGTAGAGTCCAAGGACATCTGCTTGCTCCAGGAACATAAAGAGCCTCAAACCATTCCATCAGGTCATGGGAATATGGTCTATAATTGTTACTGGTATTTGGCATATCAAATATGACATGGGTAGCTTGCCAGGCTCTGCCGTGCAGGTGGCATACTCTTGTAGTCACCTCTGACCTCCAGCATTTATTGATGAATTGTGCTGGGCAGTGATAGGCTCTTCTGCTGGGTGGAGTTCTGACGAGAAGAAGTCTGGATGTGGAAAATGGCGGCACTCATGGAGTGGGGGGGGGGTCATCTGGCTTCCTGCAGGCTCTGCTGGGGTGGCAGGCCAGGGCTAGAACCCGCCATCCCTCCCGGGCGCCTCGTGAGTGGCTGGGCACAGGGAGAGCTGATAGCAGCTCTGCCCAATGTCTTGTGAGTCTCTGTGAGTCTGTGAGTCTATCACACCAAGATAGCATCTAGATAATACACAAATTTTTTTGTGCTAAGTTCTTTTAATTGAATCGATATACTAGTCCCTATATTCACTATAAGAGTCTAGTGAGTAGAGTTATTTTCTATTACGATTACTCCCTCTGTTTGACAGATGCGTAACAGAGCAGGAGCGCATGAGAAACACTGTCCATATGTTATGACACTAATTATAGGTCTTATGATTTCAGGGGTTATACTCTCAACTTTACTATTCTCATATAATTCTATGATTCTGAAAAATGCCTCAGTTATAGTCAGAAACAAATAATTTCTCAGTGGTTGTAATCATAAAAAAAAACAGTCAAACTCAAAGTCTATGGTCTCAAGAAGCATCTGTCTCATTTGTTAAAACAATAAAATACAGAGAGGGGAAATGGATGGCCTGGAGTCTGAGCTGGTCTTTCAAGAAAACCAAAGGAAAAAAAACATTTCTCAAGGGAGAGAGTGACTAACCTTTCAAAGTTTTTTTTTTTTTTTTTTTTGAGTCACTTCTATTCAAAACATAAAAAAATAATTATGAAAGAATCTTTTTATTATCTACAAAGACCAGGTAACTGTCTTACTTTTTTATCTATACTTACATGCTTTAAAGGAAGTAGGTTTAAGAGCAAACTATTTCCTTGGTTTGTATTAAAATCAAAGGAATTCAGAAAACCAGTCTTCAGTTACGCATACATTGGTGAAGCACCTGAAATGTACTGAAACACTGGGGAGTGATCACAGGCCCCACATTTTAAGTCAACCCCTGTTGAGAGGGAAGGGAAGTTTTTCACCTGAAATGAAGTATGTCACCATATGAAAGCTCAGGAATCACAGAAGTACAAAGAGGCAAAAAAGTCAGCTGGAACTAAGAATCTGAGAATAATCAGTAGCTGCATTTGTCCAATAGTACAAGAAACTATACAGTACAGTACAACTGTACTGAAATACTCTAAAAGCTTTCTTTTCATTTATGATGATGACAGTGAGGATGATGATAAGTTCTGGAGTAACCTCCAGTCACTGCCAAGGTATCCACTGACTTCATGAAACAATGCTTTATCAAGACCTTTTCCAACTCAACAGCTGAGATGAAAACATTGCAACCCCAACTCTGGGTCTTCAGTGAACAAATATCTATTAATGTGCCACAAATAAGTTAAATTTCTAAAAATCCCACCTTGTTTGCCACTAGGCAACACTTCCATGTGCTAACGCTTCTGTTCAAGACAGAAGACATTAATTAAATAATTAGCCTTGAGCTCAGTTACGTAAACAAACACAATTCATGAATTTGTTAATTGTTCTTCCCTGCTGTGGACATAAGCTATTGTTAGTATCAGTAATAATAGCACTGACTCTGATTTGGGAGCAATGTGTGGCAAAATGAGGTGATAGAGAGGGGTGCTGAAGAGCACTAGGTGTTCTTTGAGGACACTGGTTGTATGACAGTTCTGTTTATACAATCCTACAGAAAAGAACTAGAAAAGGTAGAAAACCAAAGATGACCTGTCAATGACTATTCAAGTGTTCACCAAACTGACAATGCAATGATCTTTGAAAAACTCCCTGCTTCAGAAATTAAAATAGTTTAAATAGCACCCCCAAATAGTGGCACTCTTTGAAAATAGTATCAATCAGGACCCCCTCCTGTCCTTTCACCAACCAGAAGACTGGATCCAAATAAAAATAAAATTACAAGATGAAAATTAGTTTCCCAATGTTCCTTGAGGGTGTCTTTATAAATGAAATATACATAGAAATTATCAGCAGACATGGAAGACATATGCCTGTCGACAACAATTTTCCAATAGGAAATACAAGGATAACTAGAAAGCCAACCAAAATATTTTTCCTGCTTATTAAAATATCAATCACTCCTGAGTCCATAAAAAAATTTCACAGAATGTTGCAAACATCCCATGTTTTCTCATTCACGTGAAAACCTAATGATATTATTTGCCACGCCATGTTCACAGAGTTGATGGTAAGTGTTGATGGGTGAAAATGCTGTGATGTGATTTTATGAGCTCCTCTCTGTTTCGATCACTACAAACCAGGGAAGGGTGGCAGGTGGGGGGATGGGTGGGAGATGACCCAGATGAGGCCAAACTGTGCCATTGGCCCCAGAGAAGAATACTAGGCTTTCCAAATAACAGCAGATCAGCAGATTCTTTCAAATGAAACCTTTTGCATGAGGGAGGGAAGAGAGATAGGGGCTGGGAAGGGTGGTACAGCAGGCAACTAATATGGAAAGGAGGGAAGGCAAGGAAGAAATGAGCAGAGAACAGATCATCCTGAAGAAGCCAGACTTTCTTACCCAGGAAAGCACTCGTAGTGCAAAGGAAGACTCTAGCCCAACTTTCCCTGAAGACAACAGGGGAAAAGTCGGAGCCAACTTTCCCTGAAGACACTTGAAATTGATCATTGCTGTTATTTCAATTTTCTTCACAGTTCAGGCCCAACTGGAATCCCATGTCCTCCAGGAAGTTGTCCAGGGTCATCACCTGATGATGTGCTTCCCCCACATCCTGTGAACTCACAGCTGCCTTGGACCTGGATGATGAATGTGTCTGTCCCGGCTCTGCAGCCAGCTCGTGAGCTGCTACAGCTCCATACTCTTCCAACTCCCCCAGGACCTACGCATGACATCCCACATGCAGCCACACAGCAGATGCTCTCCCCCGCTCCCCAAAAAATGCCTGTCAAAACAATTAATCCGCAAATGACTTTCTTCTAATAGTCCTAGATTCCCGAACATTTGTATCATCTAACTGGCAGAGCTTTAAAAATTACGATAACAAAGAAATACCATGGAGAATGCTTATAGGAAGTCTCTTTTTTGCAAAATTGGTGGTCCAGAGCTTGAATCCAGTTCAAAATGTGCAGCCAGCTAACCTGGTGAAGGAGGTCTCCCCCATTGCTTTCTTGTATCAAAATTTCCCACTGATTCCAGCCAGATGAAATGCATGTTCTTTACCCTTCGTGGTGGTGGTGATTGTTAAATAAAGTCTCTACACCTTGAAGGAGTAACTGCATGACTGAAGACACGAAGAGGTAGCAGCTAGGAATCCCAGGTGGAGTGAGCTCTCATCTCTGCACTCAAGAAGCACAAAATCTCCCAGGGAGCATAAAACAAGACACAGATAAGAAAACCAATATAAAAGGTAAGATCAGGTTAAGTCAGCACAAAAAGACTGATGCTGGCCTGGAGACGCAGCTCTCTTTTGTAGCACACATCCCCTCCATGTGTGAGGATCTGGGCGTGATTGATCACTGCAACCAGCACCACTACAACAAAAAGAACCATGATGATTTACCCTGATACTGTCGGTCGAACAGAAATCCAAAGGTGCTGGCTGGACTGGTGGGTTGGAGTGGGAGGGGTGATTGGGATGCAAGGGGAGAGGACCTTAGAACAAGAATGGAGGGATCCAAAGACTCTGGTGGTGGTCTTATACATCCCATGAGGGAGCAGACGGGATGTATAAGACAATATTTGTACAACTGTGTAGAATAATTATTTTTTTCAATAAATAATGAGGAATGACTCTGAGAAATTACATGGATATCCAAGTTCACACACCATCTCATGTTTATAACATGCATTCTGCTAGTGATGCTGATATATATATATATATATATACTGATATATCATAAAAGTCCAATTAAATAAATGAAAGATTCTAAGGACAGGTAGGGGAAGGATGGAGGAGTAACTGAGTAATGGAGAGACACCCCACCTCACCACACTCCCTATCAGAAGGACCAAGGAGGCTCCAAGCTCAGAAAATAAAATCTCAAGATGTAGTTGAACAAATTTGATCAACTCAGTTCCAGTTCTGGTCAGCTACTTACGAGATGGATGGTTTCCTATGAATCATTCTCTGCAGAAAGGAAAGCCACTACAAATCGCAATGGGTTCATAGGTTACACGTGATAATGTATTTGAAATCACCTCAGAAAATATTTTGCATATGGCAGAGGCTAAAGAAACATTTTAGGTTGCATTTCTGAAAAAGCCAATGTAATAAGGAAGTATTTGCAAAAGGGTCACACCGTGGATACCAACACTCCCTGCAAAACTATGTAAGAAGGGAGTGAACAACACTACAGTTGACCTTATTTCCTATATATAATCCCATTTCTTTTTTTCCTTCTTTTTTAAAAATGAATCGCCGTGAAATACAGAGTTACAAAGATGTTTACGGCTGGGTTTCCAACACCCCCACCCCTCCAGTGCACATTTCCTACCACCAATGACCCCAATTTCCCTGCTGCCAATGTCCCCACAGCCTGTCTCTATGACAGGCACTTTCCTTCTGTCTCTGTCTGTCTGTCTGTCTGTCTTTTTCTCCTCTCTCTCTCTCTCTCTCTCTCTCTCTCTCTCTCTCTCTCTCTCTCTCTCTCTCTCTCTCTCTCTCTCTCTCTCTCCCTCGTTTGGGCATTGTGGTTTGCAATACAGATACCAAGAGGTTCCCTACCTGTGTCCCCCCCCAAAGCTGGTAGTGTTGTTACAAACATAAAAGCATCAAGCAAGTGTAAACTCATCAGAAGTTAGTCTGTTCAGCCAGCTACGTTTATTGAGACTGAACCTGTTCCCAGAATAGGGGAATGTCTACTCTAAATCCAAAGAAAACACCGCACAAACCACCAGGAATGAGCCACCCTAGTGGGGAGTGTAAGTTGTAAGTTCCACAAGTGCTCCAGGAAAGCAGCACTGCCTGTGGCCTGTGTCACTGAAGGGAAATCTGGTAAAGAAGGGCTTTTGACACCCAGCGCTCGCTTCTCTCCTCCTCTCTCGCTCTCTCTCCTCTCTCTCTGTCTCCCTTCTCTCTCTCTGTCTCTCTCACCCAGCCACTCTCTCTCCTCTCTCTCTCTCTCTCACCCAGCCGCCCCCCCCTCTCTCTCTCTCTCTCTCTCTCTCTCTCTCTCTCTCTCTCTCTCTCTCTCTCTCTCTCGGTACTGAATATTTTTGTTGAAAGAAGATTCCCTCACCTGGAAACTCAAATTTAAACAGAAGCCTGGACTTTGAATATGAATCACAGCTTTCAGATTCTGTTGGGTATAGGCAAATGCTGTTTTTCTCATTTTGAAGATGGATAAACTGAGCTCCATAGGCAGGTTAAACAACTTGTTCAAATCAACGGCACAGCAGGAAGTAAAACCCAGTTTCTTTACCTCCTGGTTCAGCATGTATTTTGGGATATATTACGCAGGCTTCAAACAGTGCCTAAGTTCTATTTAACCTTAGTGGGGAATATTGCAATTAACATATCTACCCCTGGGGTGTTTCTCCCAGTTGAAATTTTCTCCTTATTTTTGTAAAGCCAAGAAGACACTTCTCCCCCACCCCTACTCTTGCTGGAAAGTGTCTCTGGCTTATTTGGCTTTCTGCTCAGTTCCACTCAAGAGAAACTTGAAATGTATTTCATTTTCTGTAACAGTTAGGCAAGGACTTCTGGGGAGGGGTAGATCAATCACTTTTTGAAAAATGCTAGGTGTCCCATTATGGGATGATAAGTTCAGCTGCATAGCATACGCATTTTTTTTACTCCCTGAATAAATGGCAGAAGTCAGTTCCCCATAAATTCCAAATGTATATTAGAACATAAAATCATATTTTAAGTGGATTTCACATATTGCTTCTCTTCATCATTCTAAATACCAAAGATTAAGCTTGCCACTTGCTCCTGCAGTCTTTTCTCTGCCTCGTTCTTCTTTTCTTTTCTTTTTTTTTAAACTTTTGTTTAATTAGATATGAATAGTGGTTGGTGGCCCTTATTGCTCAGAACTAGCTGAAAGGTAAAAGGAGAAAATAAACTCGTCCTGCTTTGCCCATTCCAAATAACATTTATTTTCATTAGAGCTGGCTCTGGCTGCTTTCAAAAGGGAACTTTCTGCAAAGGGTGAAGTTGGTGAAAACACCAATCACTAAGTCACCCTTCCTGATCACCGTCCATCTGGCCACTCAATTGCTACAAAACATGCCCAGTCCCTCCCAGAAAATCTCTCCTGAGCATTAAATAATATTCCAAAATTACATAGTTAACAGGGACTTTTCCTATAAATTCCTGGCTCACATATCCGCCTCCTGTCCCTCTGCCTTGGATGATTAATAGACATCAAAATGGTAGAGTGTGACTACAGATGTCTACCTGAATGGTCTCTCTCGGCTCTTTTTCCTCAATAAATGGCATGATGGCACTCAAGAGATAGTTCAGTGGTTAGCAGTTTTGCCTTCGATGCTTAAGGACCTGAGTCTAATCCCTGGCACTGCGTGGTTCCTGAGTACTGCCGATGTTGGCCATGTTAGCCCTGAGCATGCTGGGTCCACACAGCACCACGCCTCATGGCCCCAGCATCGGATGACTAGGCCCAGTTAACTAAGTATCACTAGAAATGTCCCCCGGGACACCCTGAACTCGCTTGGAAGGCCTTCCCTTCAAAATAAAATTCATTTTAAAGTAATATAATTAATGCTGTGACCATGATTTTCTGGTGCTATCCCAAAGTCCACAAAACAGCTTATGTTTAGTTATGTTTTCCCTTTCTTTAACTTCCAGAATTATGTCTCAAGAACTATTGACCCCTGCAGGAACACTGTATGACTGAAACCCAGTCATGAACAGCTTTGTAACTGGATATCTCACGGTGGTATGATAAAATTTAAGAAAAAGGAATGAATGGCCCCAAATCTGCTCTGATCTGGCCACATCTCCCCCATTTTTTCCACTTTAGCAGTTTGGTATTAATCTCTGACGCAGTCCCTGATCCTTCCACCTTCACCTGTAAGAATCTCTCTCTCTTCTGCAGCAAGAAAAGCTGGCAGGGGAAAAGGGACACAATAATGTGTTTCTCATCACTCCCCCAATTCAATGATCTGTCTTCCTCTACTCCTTTCCTTTTTACCTTTAGAATAAACCCTTTGTTCTTGATTTTGATCTTGTCAATGTTTATTATAACCTAGCCCTTTCCTGGCTCTCTCTACTTCCCTTCCTTTCCAGCCTCCTACATTCGCTACATTCTTCATTTCTTTCTCTTTTTTTTAATAGTCTAAACACATTTTCACTTGAGGGTATTTGCCTTCGACCAGAATATTCTCCTTCAGATCCCTGTTCAATAGTAATTTCCCTAGAAATTTCCCTATGGTCCTACCTACAATAGCTCAGCATTTTATCTCATAATCTTGCTCTATATTTATCACAGACCTCAACATTATCAAAAATAGTATTTTTCTTTTGGGTGGTAGGGGGGCACACCCACTGTTCTCAGCATCTACTCCTGATGACACTCAGGGGGAACATACGCGGTGCTGGGGGGTAGGACCTGGCTTGGCTATGAGCATGGCAAATTCCCTCTTCTATGAACTATGTCTAAAGCTCCTAAAATATTATTTCTTAGTTTCTCATTTATTACTTGTCATCGTCCAAGTTCAACAAGAGCAGGGACCTTGTAGACAACGTTTACCATCCTTTTTCCAGAATTTTGTTATGTTCTCCATAAGTATTGGTTGGACACATGAACAAATGAAAAAGTGAATAGGAGACATATGAAAAATCTCTGTATTCCTTCAAATCATCCACATTTAACTTGGTAATTTTACAGACTTAAATTTAACTTGGTAATTTTTACAGACTTAAATTATCTAAATCATTCACATTACCTGGATAATTTGTCTGAAGAGAAGCATTTAAACTGTAAGCCAACAAGCAAGCAGATGAATGAGTGCTTGGAAGAGACTGACCACTTGTTCATTAGCTGCCGTGTGGAATTAACTCATTCTAACCAGCTAGAACTGTTGTGGGACAGGTTGACTTGATATATAGAAAATCTTTTTACTTTTAGGGTCATAAATAATTAAGAAAGATGATAAAAGGAAGGTACCCTCACTTGAGAACCTATGGCACTTGACAACAGTAGCCAATAATTTGCCTCAGATGCTTTAGTATCTTGTCGATTTATTTTCATTATTAATTAAATATGACTTATACTATACACAATCTTTAATAATTCTAAAATACATATTTCCTCAGTTTCTATCACCTCTGATCTTAGAATAAATCTTGCAACTCAGAGTGCATGATAGTTTGCTAGCATCTTATCTCAATGGTATATAAAATAACAGTGCTTAATATATAGCACCTTACTCAATAAAGTATAGCAATTTATTATGAATCACATTCATTAAATGCTAGCTTTATAGGAACATTTATAATGTTATCTTATTAATTCTCATAATAAGCCTATAGAATAGGTAACATTAGATGTATTTTATAACTAAGTATATAAAGAACTGGAAGATTAAGTAATTTTTCTATGTCACACATCTTCTAAGTGCTAGAGCCTAGAATTTAATCTAGACTTTATAGATCCATATGAATTTAATCTAGGCTCTATAGATCTTTATGAACCCCAAACCAATTCTTATCATTCTTCTATATTATTATTAATTATCAAATTAAATGAGGTTCTGTGATAGAATACAAAATGCACATCACAACAAGATACATGGCAGGCATCCAATTCACATTGGATGCCGCTTCTTTCTGTTCCTTTACTTATGCCTGAATGTAAGACTATGAACCATCCTGATTCTATGATTTATGTAAAACCTATTAGAGTCCAAACTCTGGCAGAGTCTGAGGTCTAGGTTTTGAAAAGATCTGAGTTAGTATAAAAGGCAGCAAGTTAGCTCAGAAATAAGTGGGACCGTAGAATGATCTAGCTACAGAAGGACCACTCCTGGGTAAAATTAGCCCTGGTGAATAGCCAAATCAACTTCATGCCTCAGTCTTGACTCAGAGCAGCACTGACAATATTAAACGTAGGGAAGCAACTGGGTCAGATATACTAGACCTAGTGCAGCATAGTATGGAATATATCAGCAGTCTCAGATTCAAATCCTAACACACCTTCTTAATCTCCTGAACCTCAGGTAACTAATCTCTGAAAAATGGGGTGCTAGTTCCATTCCAGGATGCAACAGAATTGTTTATCACACAAATATTTATTGAGCATGGTGTGTGTTTGTGTGTATGTGTGTGTGGGAGGGGTATATCACTGAACAAAAGATAAATATCTCTGACTTCCTTTAAAGTACAGTTTAGCACCTAGTACTAATGTGAGTGGAGCCTGTAGTCTATTACTTGGTGATGCACAATACTATTATTATATTATAATATATATCTTCAGGATCTTCGTATTCCTGAAGCAACCAGATGCCATTGGGCTACACTGGCACGTGAAGGGTCAAATGGAAATATTACTGGAGCCCGCTCGAGCAAATCGACGAATAACGGGATGTCAAGTGATCAAGTGATCAATATTATAAAAAATAATTGAGAAGTATTCACATCAGATATTATATTATTGCTATTACTGAAACTGGTGTCTAGTTGAAATTTGTGTAAGGATTCTAAATAAAGTACTAAGCTGTCCCCACTTCAAACTGAGCCCTTGAGCCTGGTCTTCTCTCCCAAGAATTTCCTGTGTCTGTCCCCTCATCATGCCGGATTCAGACCCAAATAACCTTTCAAACAGAAGAAACCCTAGAATCCAGTTTCTTCTGCCATAGGGGGCACCCTCTTGGACATATCCATCATCACACCATGATTATGCGCTTGGCTGTTGGCTTGAAAGTCCTCACCATCATCTGAAGTTCTCCTTTATAAAGGTGTTTCCCTGTTTGTTATCTTTTCCTCTACTTGACCTGCCAGCTCTCCTGAGCACCAGTGCCCTTGTCCTTTATACCTGAAGCAGACTCCTAGTACTAGGTTTTTGCATAACAAACATAAATAAGGGTATTCTTTACGTTGCTGGGGTAAGGGGTGCAAAGTGCTTCTCTTTGTACACAAGCTTTGAATTCATAGCTAAAGTTAGGAATTTCTCAAGTCAAAATCTCAAATGTTTGCCATCCGTAGACAATGCAATTCAGGGAGTTCACTCCCAAATCTTGAAAGACTCATCATATATTCGTCTATTTCACTGAAAGACCTGAAAGCTTATAGAATCAAAGATTTCTAACCACTAGATATGGAAGACAACAAAATGACTGGGCCAATGAGAGCCAGAATTCAAGAAGAATGCAGGTCGGATAGAGCATCTAGCATCCCAGTAGGCAAGCATGGAATCGAGGAGAAATGAAGTGACAGAGCATATTTATTGTCATCAGTACTTCTGATGTTATTTAAATCCAAGGCAATCCAAACACTGAGTTGCTTTAGCATTGTGAGAACTGGACTGATAAGGAAAAGGGAATCAATGAACCCACCAGAAATTTATTGAACATGTACTAAATACCTAACCTGTGTCAGGTAAATTGGCTTAAATAACGTAGTATGCAACATAAAATAGCTCCAGAGGCCACAGTTATTGACCTTCTTTAATATTTTTATAAATGATCTATATAAAAGAATGCACCCAATCCTCCAGCTCTACTGAACCAAACAAACTCCTCCAGGTTAATAAATTTTGCGCTGACTGAATTAAAGGGCAGGCTAAGTTCACAACCCACCCTGGTGCTCAGAAAAGTAGTAAAAGGATTAACTGTGTTCATACATGAAACTATCTTGAAATGTTGGAACCACTACTCTGATGCCACCCCACAGGACACCCCCAAAAAAATAAATACACACACAGCCCAACTAGGAGAGAAAACAGAAAGGTTTGAGAGGGTGAGAGACTTATCTATCTTGTTTGTTACTGAATCCCTTGATCTAGACAGAATCTAGCACATAAGTTCCGTTTGCAAAATGGGGTAGGAGGGAGTAAGGCACTGGTCAGCTAAATCATGCCTTCTGTGTCTTCAAGGTGCTGGAGTGGGGCATTAAATAGAGAAGGAAATGCTAGAACTATCTTATTGCCATTCTTTTCTCTTCATTCCTAAGACCTGAGCACATATCATGTTGCCTGCCAAGAATAGCATCATGATGATGGGGAAACCGCAAGCAGGTGGCTAACCTTCAGCCTGGACCTAGCAGTCAGTAGCAGAAGCCTTAGAAGAGCTCATTTGGAAAAGCCAAACTCCCCTGCCTCCCTCCACCCTGCAATGCAAGACCTGCACAGCTAAGAATTTTCCTTTGTTGCATGATCTAAAATAAACATTTGACAAGCTTGATATTGCTGGGCTTTCATATTCTACCACTTTATCACGGGAGCTCAGCAGTGACACTGTTTGTGGTCTAATTTCTTAACTTCAAGAGATTCCCTAGACAGAAACCTGAAACTTAAACAACAGCAGGAGAGGAGAGAAAGCAAAGCCATTTCATCAGAAAATGGGCGATCTGAGACTCTTCTGCTCTGTCAAATGCTCTCCCCCTAATGCCAAAATCCAAATGTTCACCATAAAGTCGCTGAGGAAGACTTGGGAGAAGTCAGGAAGGACATTTTTCCGTTATTTTGTTTGGTGGTGGTGGGGGGGACCACACCTGGTATTGCTCAGAGCTTATACTCTTGGCTCTGTGCTCACAGATCACTCCTAACAGGATTCTGCAGACCATATGGGTTGCTGGGGATCAAACCCAGTTAACTGCTTGCAAGGCAAGCATACTACCCACTGAACAATCCTGGAGGATCAAGGGAGGACAATTTTAACCAGAGCACCTCACCAGGCTTTTGACCACCCCCAACTCAATGTGGGGACAGACCCAAATACCCCTATTAGGCCAGGGGAAGGCAATAGCAAAAAAGACAATGGTACAAGTCCTTCAACCCTCTGACTATTTGCATCCAAAGTTACTAGTCCTAACTATGGAAAAGAACCATTTGGGATGCAGAGATAAGAACAGAGAGCAAGCATGGTGAAACACCCCAGAGGCATGTTTTCCAAGCAAATCTAAAGCAACAGAGTCTTAGTTACTTTACTCAAAGGATCATGCACAGACACATTTTTTTTTCTTTTTGGGTCACACTCAGCGATGCTCAGGCTTTACTCCTGGCTCTGTACTCAGGAATTACTCCTTGCAGTGCTCGGAGGACCATATGGGATGCCGGGGATCGAACCCGGTACAAATGCCCTACCCTCTGTGCTATCACTCTGGCCCCCCTCACAATTCTGAGCTTTGGGTCAGACTTCTTACTTCTAGCCAGCCTCCAGGAAGAATGTCCTACGAGACAAGTTTAGCCGCATCTTTAATTCCCAGCTCAGTTCTCTATGAAAGGTCTCCCTAGCCTTTGAAGCAGGGTCCACTGGAAGCTGATGCCAGGCATAGCCCGTAAGAGATATGTGCCTTAACCACTTACTCAGGGCCTCAGTTTTCAACCCTGGAAGAATGATGTTGACCACATCTATTCCATCCATAGGATTTAGTGAGATACCATGAAAGGATTATTAGAGAGAAAAAATGGTGGCTATTCAAGCAGCAAATTATAAGTCAGCACTACAAGGGAGTTTTTATTTAGTTGGGGGATAAAGTATGAAGGGATACATAGGGGGAGAGGCATTTTGCAAAGGTCCCGATGGTAAACTCAATGATGAGCAAAAGGGATTGGCAGGGAGGGACCCTCCCACCAAGTGCCAGCTACTGCATTGGACACTGGGAGACCAGAGATGAGCAAAAAAAAAAAAAAATCTGACCCACTTGTGAAGTTTCCATTTTAATGAAAAGAAATGAGCTTTGGAGCAGCCCCTGAGCATGGAAATCCCAGCTCAGCCACATTCCAGCAATTGGTCTTGGGAAAGTGATTCAAACACACCAAAGCTACTTCCTTATCTCTAAAATGAGCTTGATATGAGCTACCTCAAAGAGTTCTTGCAAAGATTAAGTGGGATGCATATTAGAAAGAGCCTTTACTACAGAAGAAGGCATAATGGAATATAGACTTGGTGTTTTGTTAAAGTAGTTTTTTCTATTTTTGCTTTCTTCTAAATGTAGCAAGATTTGTAGGGGGAAAAGACACCAAGCTGATTTTTCCCCATCTCCCTTTATAAAGTAATATGTTTGTTTTTTGTTTGGCTTAGGGCCACATCCAGCGCTTCTCAGAACTTACTCCTGCCTCTGCACTCAGGATCACTCCTTATGAGGCTTTGGAGATTTCTGTGGTGCCGGGCAACTGAACCCAGGTCAGCAGCATGCAAGGCAAATACCCTACCCACTGCAGCATCTCTCTGGTTTCTAAAAAATAATATCTAAAAATTGTTTAGCCATTTGTGCAGTTTGAGATGAGTATCATTTCCCTCACGTAAGTCTGTATTTTCTTCCTGAAAAAATAAAAAAATCTAATGATTTGAATTCTCCACCCTCATGATCAACAACAATGCCGATTTGTGTGTTTCCACTAAATTATGTGCCATATGAGATAAAAGATTTTGTTTTGAAAAACAGCCTCTTCCAAAAAATAAGAGAGTTTATCAATTCCAATCATTCTTCTCCAAAATTAGTTGTCAAGTTTCAATGGCTGAAATGAATTTAACAACATAAATTCGGCACCACGGCTGCATGACTAATGCGACCTTGTGCAACAGCCACAGTCCAGAGCCCTGTTGGGGTTCACTAACGACATTTAAGATATCAGCACTTTTGTGTTCTAATAGAGCCTATTAACAACAGTTGACTGACATCAGACATAGTCAAACTAAGCATCAATTAAAAAAATATGCTGACCTCTCCCAGAATTAAGAAGCAGTGTCCCTCACTCACTAAAGGCAAATCAGAATAATTACTATGGCCTTATGAAACCAAGTTATTTGATTAATAGCTATCTTTTTTTCCCATTGCCTCATAACACCAGCAAATCCATGATGCTGTTGTAGTGGTGCTGATATTCATAAGATCTTATTAGGTCAACTGGAAGTCAAACATTAGCCAGTGATGTCCCTGATTCCTATGTCTAGCACAAAGTATAATACATGCTTTAGCCAGTCAGAAACAAAATTGAATTTGAGATCTGCTCGGCTCTCATTAAGTAGCACTCTGTTAGGCTGTGTTTAAGATGAACAGCCCAGAGGGAGCTTTTCCCAAATCTGTGAGAAGGCCTCCTCCCCATAGCAATATCGAGGCTATTCATTTCAATAAACATGTTCTCAAACTGGCTGGATCGCCAACGTCTTGCCTTGCCTTGCTTTGGTCATTTTACCTTAGGCTGGCTTATTTGGTTTATTCACAACAAAATGAAGTCCTGTTGAACAAAATCATTCTCATTTTCAAAATCAGTATCTCTGCACTATGTGCAGAGTACAACAAGCAACTCTCTTCATTGCATGTTTATGCCTTTCCTCTCCCTGACATTAGCTTTTAATTAAAAGGAAAGACAAATACGCTGATTTAAACAGGTGAGGGGGAGTGGAGCTGAGCTCTGTGCGGAGGAAACCCACGGTTGACTCCAGCAGTCATAGAGCTGGGTTGATGACAACCATTCCGGTGTAGAAGTGAAAATGCAACCATGTGGGTGGCAAGGTTAGAGCATGGGGGATCCTTTTTTCTGGATGAAGTCACATTTAAAAATTCCAATAAGAAGCACCAACACAGCAGCACCATCCAAATGTGTCTCCTTCATGCTGAGCTGGTTCACCACCTCTTCTACATCAGTTATAGCCCACGGTTGGGGGTTATTCCACCAGGTCGCCAGGCCAGGGAGCAACCCAGAGACTGAGATTTGAGCAGAACCTTAGGTCCTCAAACTCTGAATCTCTAGGACATATCTCACTCGTTTCTGTCTGTCTCTCTCTTTTATCTCTCTCTCTACCTCTCTTTTTCTCTCTCTCACATTCAAACAAACACCATCTCATTGATTTACACAGAACATAAACTACAAAGGTTCATTTGACTTTCTTGTACCCTCTCAAATTAGTTGCCTTGGAAAATCTACCTTAAAATCACTGAGGGCTCTACCACATTCCACATCATGCAGAGGCTTCAGAGCCTGCAGCTTGCAGTGTACAGGGAAAAGCATGATTTAGTCTTTGCTTTGTTCTTGGTGCACAGGTTGATGGGTAAATAAACCTTCTGGCTATACGCATTGGAAAGCCCAGTCTTTCTATAAGGAGAAGGGGTGGGCAAGCAGGTTGTAGCGGGGGCTAGAATGGCTCTGTGTGCCATTGCACATGGCAAGTGCACTGTTTTGAGTTAGCACATTTCTTTAGCGTGGGAGGGGGATCCTGATGGGCAGAGGCCTGAAGTCCCTCCACCTTCTCTGACACAATTAGGTGTAAATCAAAGTGTCTCTTGGTTAGGAGCCTGCTTATATTATTCCTTTTTGGAAACTACTAAAACAAAGAAGCACTTAAGGAAAGGAAAACAACTTAAGCAAAAAACAAATTTTTATAACAGAAAATTTTAATAGACATCAATAAATTCTAAAGTTAAAAATAACTCTTTTTTTATTTTAAACAGATAACAAGCCTATTTTTAGGCTCCTATACTTAACAGTGTAAAAAAAATCGGTCAAACTTTTTAAAAATTAAAACAATGACAAGGCATCTGTGCAAAAGAATTAGGATAATGAAAAGAAAATGAGTCTTTACATAGGCCTTTCAATTCACAAAACATTTTCAAATAGTATGAGCTATTTAGATGTAGTCACAATCTAGTTGAATAAGGTTAGCAAGATATCAGTCCCTGAATTTAATGTCTCAGAGGAAACTGAGGCTCACTTTGCTCTGTAAAGTGGCTTGCTCAAATGTAGACACAAATTACATGGAAAAGAGAAGGTTAGTGCCTCAGATAGCAATTTCACATTCATAGCCCCTTATAGCATATAAGAATTTTTTTTTTAAAAATCAGACTAAAGATATTCCTCTGGACAAAGAAAGCAATAACAGCCCCCCAAAATGATGAATACTCCTTGAGCCTAATTTCTAATACCAATCGATATCAAGAAAAATACTTCTCATAGAAACATCTGATGCTTGCACTGAGTAGAGAAATATGTAAAATGACCCTAGAGTATATACACAATATAAAGAAATGCTCAAATACACACAATGATAGGAACATTTCAAAGGAACTCCAAAGTCAACTGAGAGATCTCCCAATTGCCAAAACTCAATAACATAGTTTTGAGTGACGAGCTAAAAAAATAAATCATGTGCTTCTGCTGATACAGGTACGTGATTTGAATAAATAAGTAACTGAGGACATAAATCTTCTCACAGCCAATTTCCAAAAAAATTTCTCTACATACATTCAAAAAAGCAGCTGTCACTCCAACATTAGTGTGGACTGTGCATCATGATTTCCTCCCAAAGTGCAGTATACAGTTGGGAAAATGGACAATAAAGGAATAATTTGTCAGTAGAGAAACTGACAGAAACACCACTTGAGCCAGGTTAAATCCAATATCAGTATGGATAGGTCACGTGATGGTATGTATACTTGATGGCATGAGAGCCCCCCCAAAAAGATGCTACTTAATGTCTGTCATCTTTATCCTCAAAACCCAGAAGCTATATCTAATTATGATAGTAAAAAATATATATATACACAAATATATATAAATATACAAATATATATACATATATATACACACAAATTCTGGGCGCGGTGATAGCACAATAGGTAGGGTGTTTGCCTTGCATGCGGCCGACCTGGGTTCAATCCTCAGCATCCCATATGGTCCCCTGAGCACCTATCACTATCACTATCTTCCTGTTAATCATCTATTTGCTAGAGCAGGCACCAGTAATATCTCCATATGTCCTGGCTCATGCTAGGAGAACCCAAAGGCATCTGCTTGCTCAAGGAACATAAAGAGCCTCAAACCATTATATTAGGTCACAGGAATAACCTAATATAAATGTTACTGGTATTTGGCATATCAAATACTACATGAGCAGCTTGCCAGGCTTGCCGTGTGGGTGGCATACTGTTGTAGTCACCTCTAAATAAAGCATTTATTGATGAACCGCGACGGCTGCTAGCACCACCTGAGCACCACCAGGAGTAATTCCTGAGCGAAGAGCCAGGAGTAACCCCTGAGCATTGCCGGATGTGACCCAAAAAGCAAAAAAACAAAACAAAAAAAAATATATATATATATATATACAAATTCTAACTGAGGGGCATCTTACAAAACACTTGGCCTGTCCTCCTCAGAACTGTCAAAGTCACAAAGAAAGCAAAGCAAGTCAGGGGGCCTGAGAGATAGTACAGTGTGTAAGGCACCTACCTGTATGCAGCTGACATGAATTTGA
Organism: Cryptotis parvus; assembly: GCA_021461705.1. Classification (NCBI taxonomy): domain Eukaryota; kingdom Metazoa; phylum Chordata; class Mammalia; order Eulipotyphla; family Soricidae; genus Cryptotis; species Cryptotis parvus. The sequence goes on from JAJIBD010031874.1 coordinate 24,799, forward strand.
TCACCAGCACTCTATATGGTCCTCCTAAGTACCATCAGGATGAGGACAACTGGGTACAGCCCAATCCCCAAACTGGGGAGATATCTTTAAAACAATCTCGGCCCAGAAGAAGCTAAGGAGAGGGGTCAGCTAAATGATAACTGGTATACCCAGAGTGAAATTCTGGAATCAAAAGGGACATGCGAAAGTACTAATACCAACCTAGAACTGAACATTAAATACAGGCAAAAAGATACACATGACAACCGCTTTAATGTATGTTCTGTAATCCATAGTCTGGAAGAGAAGGAAAAGAGAAAGAGAGAAAGGGAAAGAAATAAAGAACCTGCCATGGAGGTGGGCTGGGGAGGGGGAAGGAATCTGGGATGTTGGTGGTGGGAGATGGGCAATGGTGGATGGATGGGTGCTGGAACACTGTATGACCAAAACCCAAATATGAACTTTTATTTGTATATCTTTGTAATTGTATATCTCACGGTGGTATAATAAAATACTTTTAAAAAAATAAAAAGGGACATGAGACAAAAGTCCATATAACATAAATAAAATATGTATTTAACAGTAAATTATTCATATTGCTTCATTTTCACAAATCTACCATCTTAATAAGTGAATCAGAGGGAAAACAGTGTAGATATATGAGTTCTATTGAACCTTTGCAATTTTTCTATTAATCAGAACTGATCTAAAATGAAAAGTTTAATTCTAAAAAAGAAAGGAACTTCAGCATGAAACCATACACAGAGCGGGTTTCATGATTTTTAAATGTGTTTCATAACACATTTTATATGATCAAAGGACCGGTCTTCATTTAGGGTGAAGAAGGGAAGCGTGCTGCGATTTCTACACATCGGCCCCCTTGGCAACCCAAATGCTTTCACCATCTAAATGTTTTACAGTGAATATTTAAAAATCATAAGATCATACATAATCTGTGAGCCATCATTCCTCACCACTGAGCAAGCTAGTAAAAGACCAGAGGCAACAGCTGCTAAAGAAACAAAAAAGGAAAGCTATAGAGAAAGAAAATGTGCGGCAGGTGGTACCACCTGTGCTCTGTGACTCCAGCCCCAACAATCCGCTACGGAGTGGTGGTGAAGGGTGAAAATCAGTTAGTCACTCACAGTTGGGAAAGTAAGAAACAACTTCAGCTTAAGTGTGTCCCTACCCAGTGTAAAAGAGATCCTAAAATTGCAACCTTAAATGTCTTGATATTGATGTAGCAACCCATGTGAGTGGGAAGTGGACATCAATGCACTATAAGAGAATTTGCTGGAATCTCCCCAAATACAATCATTTCCTTCTAGGTAGGAAAATACATATACACCAAGAGGGTATGATCTGCTGAAGGTGAGGAAAGACTTCTTGATTTTTAAATTGAGCTAAATTGCAGTGCCAAGCAGGAATGGGGCCCAGGCAAGACGAGTGGGGGAAAGAGCTGGAATGCTAGTTTCTTAGACTCTGCCCACTTCACACAGCCACAGCAAAGGCCAAGGCAATCTCTCATCAGCTCACTCAACCCTGGAGATCCTCTGACTTGAATCTCATCCACTCTCACATCTCCCCTGTTTGGTAGAGAACAGCTCTATTTTTTTCTTTGGTAGAATCATGGTGCTGTCTTTGGGTATGCTTAGGACCTAAAAAGTAAATGTAGTTAAGGACCTATCTGCACCTACCATAGGATCCCTGTCAAGTGCTCTTTGGCCTCTCTTGGGGACAAGGACCACCATTAATTCTTGTGGCATGTTCAAAGGTCACCGTGTGCTGATTTGACTCCATTTCCCAGACATCACTGTACTCCTGCTGTAACCATTTGCCCTCATTATCATTGCTTGTGCCCTCCAACACTCATGGCCCAGAAACACACCACATATTTTCTCATATATTTTCTCCTCTCTCTGGAATTCTCTTCTGCCATTCACTGAAATGACTTGTTTCATCTCCTTATTAGTGAAGCTTTCACAGTATACTTTATTTTATCCTATTCCTCTTCTCCATTCTTAACAATATCCTCTTTCACTACTTAATTTTTTCTCTATAGCTTTTGTCACCATCAAACATACTATATATTTTACCAATTAACTTTTTATTGTACTTGTCTCTCCCCTCAGAGTATAGGCTCTGTGAGGTTAGAATTCAATGTTATTCATTGCTATGCCCAGGTACTCATAACTTTGCTTGATGCATGTCCCCAAACTCATATAGATTCATGAATGAATGCATTCCTTACACAAATAAAAAGTTCTATTTGATGAGTAGGTCATGTTTATGGAAACCTTAGACACCATCCCTATTTAAAAAAAAGCTAATTCATGGTATGTGTATATATGACACTCACAGTATTGTAAACTTTTTATCAATATGTCTTTTTTAAGGCTGACTTCCAGTGTACAGAACACTATCACTTTACATATTGAAAGTGTTGATAGGGACATGGAGTTTATTTGTCTCTTACTGAAGTTCTGGATGAAAAACACATAAACCAAGTGAAGTTTATTTCTTACTTATCTCTGACCTCCTTTCTTCCACACAGAGCCTTCTACAAGTCCGCACAAAGATCTGTATGCAAATAGTCATAAAAACACAATCAAAAAATAAAATATAAAAGGCCAGAGAGATAGTACAGCAAGAAAGGTGCTGGCCTTGTATGCAGCAAACCCGGTTCAATCCTCAGTACCCTCTAAGTCCAGCAGGAATGATCCTTAAACACAGAGCCAGTAAGCCCAGAGCACAACCTGCTATGCTCCCCACAAAAAAGTAAAACAAAATGAAAACATTCATATATTAGTAAGTGGAAAAATAAAATTCATACAATGTAAAACTATTCACCAATTAAAATGGGATCATGGGGACCAGAACAATAGTCAAATGGGCAAGGTTCTTGCCTTGCAAACGCCAACCTGCATTCAATCCCTACCACCCCAAATGGTCCTCTGAACCCACCAGAAGCGATAATGGTACCTAAGCACAGAGCCAGGAGTAAGTTCTGAGAACCCACTGGATGTGACCCAAAATCATAGACAGACAGATAGAGATAGAGATAGATAGATAGATAGATAGATAGATAGATAGATAGATAGAGAGAGAGAGAGAGAGAGAGAGAGAAACATATAAGCTTCCAACACATGTACATGAGAGAAGAAAAATGACAAAGTATAAGATTTCCTTAATAAAACGTGTAAAAAGATAAACCTACAGAAACCGGGGCTGGAGCGACAGCCCAGCGGGTAGGCCGTGTTGCCTTGCATGCAGCTGGCCTGTGCCGGCCCGGGTTCGATCCCCGGCATCCCATATGGTCCCCTGAGCACCACCAGGAGTAATTCCTGAGTGCAAAGCCAGGAGAAGTAACCCCTGAGCGTCGCCAGGTGTGACCCCCAAAAAAAAAAAAAATAGATAAACCTACAGAAACCTCAAGAAAATTAGTGATTGCCTGGACTGAGGGTAGAACTAACTCCCAAAGGAAACAAAACCCGAGTATTGGACTCTGATAGGAAGCTGACCACAAGGAGGAGATGGGGAAGGAAGGGAATGGGGGAGGGCATGGGACAGAGGAAGTGACACTAATGGAAAGAGTGGTGCTTAAATATTTGAGGCATAAAATCCTACCACTGACAGTTTTGAAAATCAGAGCCTAAGTTTGTGTGTGTGTGTGTGTGTGTGTTAAATGAAAATTGGCTCCAAACAGGCATGAGGAATAGGGTGATAGGAATATTCTAAATTTGGATTTGCAGTAGCCCAATTAAGCAATTTATTAAAACCACTGAATTGCACACTTAGAACAAGTAAGTCATATTGATATTAAGGATACTCCAATTTTTTAATTAAAAAGTGTTCAGGAAGCATCCAAGAACTATCTCACCTGAGTACAAGTTCTGAGTCAATACAAAAATAAAGAAAGAAATACTTCAATAGTAGTCCTCCATGTGCAAGGGCAAAGACCACCTCCAGCATTATCGAAGGAAGGAAACAACAGTACTAAACCCAAAGCCCCTCCGTAAGATCTATTACAGTATCATAGTAGAGCACTGAAATGGGAGTTTTAAAGAAGTCCTTGATCCTCTGGGTATTTCCCAACTGAAAGAAAGGAGCTGGTTTGATCGATTTCCTACTTTGCTTTAATGCTGAGCCAAACAAAAAAGGAAGTGATTCAGCAAGCATTCATACAATCTTCCTTGCCTTTATATAAGAACATATATTGGTTCAATTATCTGCTAGGTGTGGGGGGACACACAGGTGCCTCTGAAACAAACCCCAAGTACTTCTGATGTTGACACCCTACACTTACTGAGATTGAAAGGAAAGGTTCAAGTCCTCTCTGCCTACAAGCAGGAGTTTCCCAGGAGCATGTCAAAGGAAATGTGGGTAAGTGCATACATTTCCCATGTGCTTATGGGTTAAATGCAAAAGGGTGCGACTGGGATGTTTCGCATGTCATTTCCTCTCCCCCTTGAAGGGCTCAGGGTCATCTGAGATTCTTCTTCAGTATCAGTCTCTTCCTCCTAAGCAAAGAGTTCATCTATCGAAATCAATAAGCAGTAAATCAATAAAATGCAAAGGTGGCATGTTGCCCTTGATGGTTTAGACTCTCCCTTCAAACCTGAAAGCACTGTGGTATTTTCTCTACATCGTCTTTCTTGGTGACTTAAAAACCTATTTGGTTTTACTGTCTTACACTTCTCTGTGCTGTTGTGAAGTCTCTGCCATTTATCCAAGGAGGGTGAGTTTTCCCAAAGCCTGGGGCCCTGTGTCCTCAGTTCAGTCACCCACTACTTCCTGCACATGCTACATTAGTGTCTTCAAGCAGCCCCATCAGTCCAATAGAAGATTCTGGGTGATGTGAATATTACCTGATAATTGTGTTGTACCTGGGATGATGATAAGTTCACTACCGTTGGAGGCATTCAGACATAGGGTTTTTGCTATGTCAGACATTCTAGGGGTTAAGATTCTAACATTGTTCTGGAGTTGTCTAAAATGACCTTTAAAGCCTCTTGTAAGCCTATGATTCTTTTATATTCAAAATGCAGATGATAGAGCCATAAGATATTGTAAAGCAAATACAGTGACTTGGCAGGGGCTAGACAATTCCAGCTCCTCATCCCAGGAATTTTCATAACAGAAAGAAGTGAATTTCAAAAAGCCAGACAAAGTGAACAGGACAAAATGGACCCCAAGTGCACTGATACTGATGAGACAGCAGCTAGAAAAGATTGAAATGTTGGGGTGAGTTGCGGGGAGACAGAGAACAAAGGTTGGAAGCTGAGGTTCCGTTTTGCTTCTGCTTTTCAAATAGGGTAGCTCAGCAACCTCCGCTTATTATATAGCCTCTTTCTAGTCTCATTCATTATAAAATGGTGTGTGTGTGGTGGGGGGGGAAGATGGAGTCTAGGGATATAACTCTCAGTAGCAGAGGACCTGATAAAGCTCTAGGGCACTTGTCACTTGTCTTCCCATTATTCATCGATTTGCTCAAGTGGGCGCCAGTATCATCACCATTCGTTGGGAATGAGGTCCATTATTGTTAGTTTTTGGCAAATAGAATACCACAAGTAGCTTGCCAAGTTTTGCCATGGCTCTGGGTTCATCCCAAAGGGGCCCAGTCTCTTTCTATGTCAGGCCATCAAACATCTAGGGCCCACGGGGTAGAGCCCTGAGTGTAGACAAGCCTGTCTCCTGTCTGCCACCTGCGGATGCAGCCAGGCACTGCAGCCACACCTGCCACACCTCGAGGGATCCCCAAAAAAAGAATATTTCATAGTTTCCATGAAGATTCTATGAGATGATGTAAAAATGAGGGCTGTTTCTAACACAGATAAGTCTTTTCCACATTATGGTTCCTATTATATTTTACCAACTTTGTAGCAATAAGACCTCCTATCCACTAAATTCAATACAACTATAACTGTACTTATTACATTAATAAAATGTCTAATATTTTACCTTGTCAGCATGGTAAGGAACCATCCGGTGTTCCACAATTAAACAAAAATGCCAGACTGGCAAGATCCAACCCATTGGGTCTTTCTGAGACACCTGTGATGACTCAGGGAGAGGAAACTCCTCAGAAGACTCATTTCATCATCACTTCCGCCACCAGACAGCCTAGCACTGAAACTGCATGGCAAGGCTTTGTCAGCTCTGAGAGTGTTGTGCAGACCTATCACTCTGATTTCTTTCTCTTCGGGGACTCCTAGATTGATTTTCATTTGAAGTTTATCTATGTGCCTTACAAGTTGGAATTATGCAAAGAGGAAAAACTTCATTCTTTCCGAAGAAATTTCATCTACCTGGATATGATAGTAAGAGTCACATTTGCACTCACACCTGAATCAGCACATAACTGGCCAGGATAAGAGATTATATTACTAACTGTGGAAAGCAAGAGCTACATGTATTGAATGCGATGGTAAACAAATTGTGTACCTGATTCAACCCTCTGGAGGACACCCACCCCACCAAAAAAAAATCCAAAAACCTCATCAAATAAATCTCCTGAAGCTTCTTTATCTGCACTCCTGTTGTAAACCAAGTTTGCCCATAAATGTCATGTTGGTGGTTATTAAATAAATGTTCTCAGGATTCTTTTCTAAAGAAGCTGAGCGAATTGGGGTTGATAAAAGGTTCAGGAATCTATTTTACAAAGTATTCTAGATGAATCAAGGGAGCAGGCAACTTTGCAAAAAGACTTGTCCTACTCTTCAACCAGTTGTGATTGATTTGGTTTCTTTTTTGCTCCCCAACCTGACTGAGATTTAATTGAGACTCGTCGTTGGACATGTTCATGTTGTCTAACATGGCTTAGTTTCTGAAGAAGCAATCACGAGGACTGGCATATGCCAACATTTCCTGTAAATGAGGTATGGTTCTTAATCCTCCCAACTTTGGTAAAATGGAGTAATGGTTAGTCCCATCTTAAAAACATAAAGTTAAGAAAGTAACTGTCTTGCTCCATAATCATCAGGGCTGGGGACTCTATACCACCTCTCTGACACTCTCTGCTCAGGACCTTTTTCCATGATCTCATGTTTGCCTCTCTATTCTAAATCACTCTTCTATCAACAGCTCCTAGACAGATGATCCAGGCAGCCATATGGGACTAGTCATGGGATCCTCCCAGACTCATTCAGACATAGCTTTCATAACAGCAAAGAGCAGCTGCATTTCAAATGGGATGTCACTGGCCAGAAATGGCACCCTGCCCAATGCATGGCCTCTTTAGACATCTTGTGAAAATGCCCTGAGAATGCTCTTGCAAAGTGTTTATTTTCTCTGGTAATACTAAATACAAATATTGTCTGCCTGGAATCCTGTAGCTTAGGGCCTATGTATAACTTTATAAAAGTAACTACTGCCTCCACACAGTTCCCTACAGAGGCCTCACTACATATATCATTAGTTCACAAGCTTCACTATTGAGTAAAAATGCCATTAGAAAACATATCATTTACCCAATAGACTGAAATGGATCCCAAGGAGCTATTCCAGTCTATCAGGTAATTATGGGGAAACCCTGTATTATTTACTGAAGAAAATGGAATACCGCCCTGGGAGGCAGGAAAGTCCATCCCCGCTCTCCGTGATGAAGAGATGATCCCATTCGGTGATTACCACCATCCAGTTTACTCTTATTTGGAACCTTTTGAAAAAATACTTTTGTTGCTGTTCTATGATGTTTTATATACAGTTAATGGCTCCAAACCTAACATCAATATAATACACACACACACACACACACACACACACACATATACACATTTTCATTTTAATCCCATCCATAGCTTTATTTAGCAGGAAAGAGAGAGCAAAATTACCCATTACTCTCGGATTTCATTTATTTCATCACTACAGTAACAGCTATTTAAACAGGCAGCATCTGGAGGCTTCTTATCTTGAGGCTTGGGAAGCTGTGAATCGAAGGGTACTGTCAATTGACCCATCCTCAAGTGCAGCCATTCTAAGGAAACAATGAATACCATGGACTTAACCTTCATTCTGCTAAAACCAGATGTTAAGGATCCCTGGAACTAGGACTTCTCCCCAGAAAACTACTCTTGAGCCTTAGACTAGGGAATGGCTGTATCCCGGGCTCTACCACTCTCCCTGGAATTCTAAGGAGAGGAAATAAATTCACATTGTCTAAAATGCTACCTTCTTCCCACTCCCACACCCGCTAACTCAGTCACTGCTATTCACTACTTTGACTAACATGTAGAACAGCACTAGCATAAAAGAGAACAATGCTTTTAGTGTGTGATTTTTCCCCATTTGCAACTTGCCTCAACCACATCACTGCATAGCCTTTACTTCTTGGGCTTCCAACATCTTGACATGTGACTAAAAAGTGAAGTGCTGGAGGGTGGGGTATAAGAGAAGAGTCGTTGGGGAGAAACGAGATGTGGTCCCAGACAGAAGAAAATCATGACAAGTACAACAGAGAGAAATAGAAAGTAACTTTGTGCTAGCAAACCTAAAACATACAGAACCTATTTGTCATCTTCAAATTTATTTTCTGGGGGGCCAAAGTGACAGTACAGCAAGTAAGGAGTTTGCCTTGCACATAATCAATCCAGGTTTGATTGCGGCGTCCCATATAATCCCTAAGCACCACCAGGAGTAATTCCTGAGTGCAGAGCCAGGAGTAAGCCCTGAACAATACCAAGGGTCATCTCCAAACCAAAACAAAACAAAAAAAATCTACTTTCTGAGGCAAGGGAAGTAGCTAAAAGAACTGAAGTATATATTTGCACTGAAGGAGGTCTGTTTCTAAACCCCAGCCTCCAAACTCTTCCCGACACTGATAGGAGTAATCCCTGAGCACTGATTCAGGAGTAGCCCCAGGACACTGCTATATGTGGCCCCCCCAAAACATATATCCAAACTATATTCAAAGCCCTATGTTGGAAAAACATCTAATAGGCATGGGAAAAACTATCACTTCTTAGTTAAGGAAAAAGTCATCCTTTTCAAATAACTGTACAATCGAACATATCCCATATTTATAAAAATAATAATGATTCATAATTATAACATCAACTTAGAAAATCACATGATAAAGATAGGACCGATGTAAGGAGTCGTAGCCAAGGAAAACTCATCAGTATACTGGTAAGATGCCAGTTTGCTGTCTTGCCCATTCTACCTGAAGTCCATTTAAGGTCATCATGATTTTTGATATTGGGTCTTAAAATTCAACACTTTAAACTCTCCAATGCACCCACCTCAGATGAAAGCCCTTTTAAAGGTCTGCTATAAATGGTAGCTACAGGTTATCAAATGATGCCTATGTTTCTTATTCTTAGTAACAAGTAAAGTCTAGACATTCTCAGAGATGACAGGCATACAAGTAACAAAACCCAGTGATTCTTTAAGGAGTTTACTGTCTAAAGAAGAGGACCAATGGGAAAACAGGCCACTTTTAATTATATTCAGGATGTCTTATGATAGAAGTAGGTAATGAGTGAATTGCCACTTATATGTGATAATGCAGATTCTATTTCCAGGAAATAATCTGCAATTTTGAAGGTTATCCTGCAAGGGAATTGACTTATCTGTGTATGACATACAGATAATTTTATAGAAGTATACTCTTACAAACAGCATGGGGGAAATATCACAACTGCAAACATCCGTAGAGGAATGTCTTCCTGTATCATCAATCAATTATGTGGGATTTTGAGACTTTCAAGACAATAGAACCAAAGAAATGGTTTATAGAACTGGGTTTACCAAGATCAGGGGTGCCTGGAAAGAGGTCCACTATAGTGGAGTAAAGCAGACACTTTCGCAGTGGCTGTGGTGTTGGAACATTGTGCATACGAAAACCCATCATTATCTTAATTGTAAAATCACAATGCTTCAAAATAATTTTTTAAATGACTTTTAAGAATATTATAGAAATTAGACACAACTGTTCTTCATCATACAGTCATTCATTCATGCAGTCATTCTTCATGCCAATATATATTTATTTTTCATATCAATATAGACTTATTTATCGCCCACTGTTTGCAACTCATTGAGATTTAAATGAAATTCAGCCCCTGTCTCCCAGAGTCACAGAGTTTGGTAGGAGAAACAGCAAACAGAGAGGCACTTTCATGAGAGAGGGCCGCTTGCTATTATGATATGTAGGTACCTATCCTTATTGGAAACATTGCTCATGAAGTGTAAGAGACACAACTTTCTAAATGGCACTTTTTATGAGTAGTTTTATTACCATTGTTTAATTGGCATCATAACATGATACGGTACAGTCCAAACAAAGTAAACAGCAAACTGACTTTCCTGTATGAACTAACAGTTTTAAGGCCTTTATTATCATTATTATTCTTACTCTAACATTGTAGATAGAACATTGCAGCATGTTCTATAAACCTCCAGCAGTTAAGTGGAGTGGGGAGGAGAGTTGAATATTTCTTTGAAAAAACTGTCCATTTCTACCTGCTAATGTGCAATCTAAAATGACCATTTATATGCACAATCATTTACCTGATGCATAATACTTAACTCGAAAAATTATCACTAAGAGGTATTGCCAGTGCCAGCATTTGAGCACAGGGTTTTGGTGCAAATGCTAAAGCATTTCTACAGATAATGAAGCACTCAACAAAGTGTCCTTTGTTAGACAATAAAAATAAATGATTTTAAAAAGCCATCAACTGGTGATGAACAAATACATTTTATAGAGAAGCAGTTAGAGTTTTTGGGGGTAAGCTCATATTTCACTACAATAGGTTTGTTTTGCCTTTTGTTTTTGTTTCTTTTTAATCACAGCCTACTCAGTATTCTCCCCCTATAGCTTATCTTCATTTTTTTTCAATTAATAATAAAAAGAACCACTGCCGTTTGTATATTCTTCCTCTGTGCTAGACCTGGGCTTAAGAGTTTGCCACCATAGTCCTACATTAGATCCCTGAAAATAGGTGCACAAATGCAGGTGAGACTGGCCCGAATTGCAGAAACACAAAATTGTGAATTAAAACAATTCCTTTTTTTTAATTTTTTGGGTCACATCCGGGTGATGCTCAGGGATTACTCCTGGCTCTGCACTCAGTAATTACTACTGGCGGTGCTCGGGGGTCCATATGGGATGCCAGGGATCGAACCTGGGCCGGCACAAGCCAGCCGCGTGCAAGGCAAATGCCCTACCCGCTGGGCTATCGCTCTGGCATAAAACAATTCTTTTTAACCTCTATATCTTGCTGTGACTTTGTGACACAGCAAGTGCTGATTGATACAGTGGCATCCATTAATAAAGTTCAGATAGTCAAAGCGATTTCTACTGCTGTGTATTTTGATTTGCTACAGAAAAACTCAAATTACTTTGTAATTAAAAAAATTTAAAGTATGGGATAGAAAAGTTAAAGACACATTAAAAAAAGAAGAGCGTGAAATCATTTGATTTAAACAATGAGTAGGAGTTCATTATTCCTGTGTACATTGCATTAGCAGATCCTACCCACTATTCTACCAACGAGTGATGTTTATCTACAATGGCTTCTCCAATCTATAGACCATTCACTGTGCAATGAACAATTGAATCACTGTGACCATATCTCCAATTTGAGCTCTGAAAATATAATAAGCATGGAAGAATTGTTGCATACATATTCATTTACATACATACCATGATGTTTTAATTAATACTGTCAATTTTATCCAAACCCTGTTTATTTATATATCACTTGCACTATCTCTACTAATCTGAAAACCTCCTAAACTGTTATTTGCTGAATATTTTTCATTACATGAAATCCAAACATGAAATCCAAACAGACTCATATTTTTCCATTAACTAATCCTAAGTTATAACCTTGAGATGACTTATTTTGTGCATTAATTCTATATTTTTACGTTAACAATTCAAATAAGGAATATATCTCTGTGTCTGTAAAGCACTAAAAATCATCTTGTTTCCTATAGCCTAAGAAACATTAAGCTACCCACATTGCAACTCTTACCTTTGAATATCATCTCACAGAAACAGGCAGCTTAATATGGCTTTTTAGAAGACAAAGTGAAGAATGACGGAAACAGAAATTCTATTGGTCATTTGCTTGAGCAATGCTCTGGCATCTGAAAATTCAGATGCAAAAATTCTAGCCCTGGGCCCAACAAGTAGGCCTCATTTCATTGTTCCTATTGGGTTTCTAACTCTATTTAGCCTTCAGATCTAGATAAGCATTTGAAGTAAGGTTGCAAATATCATCAGGCCCTCAAAATGGTCCTGAATCAAGGAAACTCTTCATTCCTATCCATGTGAAGGAAAAGATAGATGTGCAAAAGCTGTTAGGCAATCCCCAGGGCCCCACACTATTTTTTGAATACTTTTTTGTCCTTAGCATAAGCCTTCAAGTAGAAGCATTTAAAACCACTGTTGCTGGGTCATTTAAAAAATTAAGATGACTGTTTAGAAAAGTAAGATCTTTCTGAACAACAAAGCTTGCCTGTTTCAAGTCGATAGATACTGCTTAGCTCACAATCAATCAGATTTGGAAATATATGTTTGCCCCTTTAATTATTATCCACAAATGATATCAAATTAAGTCCATGAATAGTAAATGTTTTGTAGGAGCAACACTCAATAATTCTGGGAATAAGGGAAATGAAATCAGTGCAGCACAAGGATTCAACAGATTGTATCAGGATGTCACAGAACACATGCATGGAATATGCTTTTGCCACATGAGCCATTATTCCCAAACCAGCAACAAAACTATTTCCTTATTTGTGTTATTAATATTCAACATATGAATAAACTATCACGTGGCCGCCCACCTACAAGATGGTCAGACTTCCTTGTTAAGACCCTGAAGGAACGGTTTGAGGCTCTTCATATTCCTGAATCAACCAGATGCCATTGGGCTACATTGGCACGGATAGGGTCCAATGGAAATGTTACGGCGCCCGCCGAGCAAATCGATGAATAACGGATTCAAGTGATCAAGTGATCATATGAATAAACTATACAGTTGGTGTGGGAGATTCAGTACAATATTAATATAATCTAACAAAATTCCAAAGTTGGGATAGTCCTTGTACTAAACAGCTTAGGTCTTTTAGAAAATATCAAGCAAGTAAACATGCACCCAGGGGAAAAAAAAAACTGATAACAGGGCAGGCAAAATTTCATCCAGAACAGAACAGTATAAAACAGTTTAGGATCTTAAATGTAGAAGGCAAGATAGGCAAGAATAAAATAGGAAACTGTCAAGACTTTTAAGAGTGCCTGCTGCTTGGCTATGTGCAATACCCCAGTCTCTGCTCCTAATGTACCCACTGAATATTGATGTGTTTACTAACTGTCCTTAATGTCTCTTAACGTAAACAGTGACTCACATATAGGAGTCAGGACAATAGAGTAATACTGTATTGAATAAATGATAACCCTGTTAGCTCATTCATGGCTACCCAGGCAACCATAGAGCTCGGACAGTCCTTGTATGTGTTTGTCTCATTCCCTGCAATCAAGCCCCACTAAACAGAAGTCAAGGACCCAATCTGATGGGCTTTTGACAAGTTGATACAACATTTAGTAAGATGAAGAACAGGTGAGAGAAGCTGTAGAAACCAAGAGAAATGTCTAAATGCCTAAACACTTGGCAAGAGATGACAACCAAATCAGTCCTAGCAATCAAGAGTTACACAGACCTACTATGTGACAGGAATCACACAGGAAACAAGATAGACTGTGTCTCTGCCCTCCAAAATCCTGAATCCTATAAAGGGTGGTGGGAGGTGGGGAGAGACATAATAAATACAGACTCAAAAATCAGCAAAAGTGAAGCCCAGAGAAGTGCTAAGAGGACAATATAATGACTTATGTGATACCTTGCTAAAGAGGTGCCTCCAAGTGGAAGTAATGCAAAAAGACCAAATGGAAATGAGGATAAAATGATATGTTAGATGCAAAGCTTTTGTCAAATTGACTGGCACGAAGTAATAGACTTTCTCACCAGTAGTAATATCAACAACCCCACAAATATTATTTTACAGCTACTGAGTGTGTGACATTTGCTGTGTGGACTTTGCATCTGTGAAATCAACTGTCAGGAATCCTTATTACCCCCATTTGACAGATGAAGACACTGAGGCACGAGGTACATAGTCCTCTGTCTGCTATCACACAGACACTAATGAGACCCAGGCTTTGGACAAGGTTCCTTGCCCCCCCCCCCCAACCTAAGCTCTTCACTACAATGGCTTAAAGTATTACAAATCATCTCAGATCAAGGGAGAGATTCATAGGGAACAGAAAATCTTAATCCAGACATCTCATTAAGGTCTCCAAAAAAGAATTTTCTGAACATCTAATAACAAATGGTCATTGGGCATTTGGCATCCATCTATCCCTGACAGGCAGAAGGCAGTGAGGAAACCATGCGCTTATGTGCAGAGCAGGCGTGCAGCAAGGGGCAGTGTTAGCGGGATAGAAAAACATCTGATCGTGCTCACAGGTTTTCCTTCCTGACTCTGCTCTTCCATTGTCCCTTGGATGACCTTGTTACCTCTATCAGGATCATCTGATCTTGAAAAGGATCTGCTTGAGATAAAAGGGAAAATACAAGAAGGAACTTAGAGCTTTGCCTAGAGGAATTTTTTTAAGGAAATGGTACAGGAATCAAGTTTCTGGGAAATAATCAATTTGAAAACTGCGGAAACTATAAAAAAAAAACTTTTACCTATACATGGTTTAGTGTGAAAATACTTGCTTACCAAAAGTAAAGAAATACCTGCTGAATCCTCCTTTGCTCGCTTTCTGAGACAGCATTTCCTTGACGTTGTGTCTACCTTTCTCAGTTGCATTTCTGTCCTCTGCCAAAGCTAGATGAAGAGTAATAGGTAAGGATATTGCTAAACTAGATAGAAGTGAGGAGGCAAAAAAAAAAAAAATCCAGGGGCCGGAGCGATAGCCCAGTGGGTAGGGTTTTTGCCTTGCACTCGGCTGGCCCGTGCCAGCCGGGTTCGATCCCTGGCATCCCATATGGTCCCCCGAGCACCGCCAGGAGTAATTCCTGAGTGCAGAGCCAGGAGCAACCCCTGAGCATCGCGGGTGTGACCCAAAAAACAAAAAAAAAAAAAAAAAAAAATCCAGGAAGACTATGGAGCATATGAGGCGCCACCACCAATAACACTAATAGCTAGAACGGTTGACCATAATAACAGGTTAGGTACTGTTCTAAGTATCCCACCTGGAGGCTGGCATTATCATTATCCCAAATTTGGAAATTGAGAAATTAACTTCTTAAGGAGAATATGCAAATGCATTGAAAGGAAAATGAAGTACTATGTTTTCTGGAGAGATAACAGATGACCCAGTGGGAAATGTTGGACTGTATTTAGAGGGAATGGGGAGGGCAAATCCAGTGGTGCTGCAGGCTCCCACCACATTCAGTGTATCCTGAGGGCTTCTGCTTACAAAGCATTGCTCAGTCCCTTGAGCTATCTCCCAGTCCCTGAATCGTACTTCTCTTTCTCTTTTCCCATGGGTCCCACACACTAAAATGAACACTGAAGACAGGTCTGAGATGCTGATGAACCAGTACTTACTAGGCTGATAAACCCAAACCTGGTATTGAGGGAGGGGCCCTTGTTTTGCCACAACTACACCCCACAAATCTCCAAAGACAGAAACGCTGCCTCTTCAGGACCTACTTGAATGCCCTGAGCCAGCCAGACAGACAGACAGAGTCTCAGAGAATCCCTGCTGCTTGATTCACGCTATGCCCATACCCAGCCTCTGCCTGTGATGGCGAGATGTAAGGACCCGTATGGCCCGGGTCCCTCACCTCCTCCATCATCTCTATTTTAGTCCTTCATAGCCTACTTGAAACTCATTGGACTCAAAAACAAACAAGTGTTCCATCCTGGTCTGGCTCAGAGATGATCCTAACTAAAATCACTTTATGGTGTCATGAGAAAAGTTTCTCCAGAAGAGAAAAAGATAAGAAAGAAAGAGAGGAGGTGAAGGAAGAGGAGGATAAAGAACAGAAAGAATGAAACAGGAACCGGAAACCATCAGTGGCGCAAGAGCTGTGTGGTGCTCCCTGCCCCATCACGGTGAGACGGGAGCTTCTCCCAGGAGGCTGTTTTCTGAGACCGTGTTCACAGTCTAACAGGTGTGGAGGCTTAATTATTATTTTAACAGTGTGTTCGAGAAAAGTACAGACACTGATCTATACAATTACTCTACTCAAATACAGACATTTGCCTCTGTTTTCACACATATAAAATGAAATCATCAGATGTACCAAATGTTGACATTTTCCCTCATGAAATACCAGATATTTCCTTTAACTTGGGTAATTATGTCCTTCAGCACCCTCTGAAAAAAAAAAACACTCAGGCTGTCACAATGTAATTTCAAAATCATTAAAATTCTTTAGTCATATACCTGAGAAAACCAAGACGTGGATAATTTTCTCATCTTGAAGTGAAGACTAAATCAGACTTAAATTTATACAGTAAACCAGACGTTGGAATTCTTCAAGAGTTGAACCTGGCTTCAAACGTCCTAAAATGATCCTCTGAATTGTCAGCTTTCTTTCTGATTGGATCCCACCCAAATGCAGCCCTGACCACTCCATTGGGTGGTCACCTGGAGCTGTTTCTCTCCCTGGTCAAACCAAGAGGCAAGATAGTGCAACACCCATTCTCAGTTCAAAATCAGGCAAAGGGCCAAGTGAGGTGGTTCAGTGGGTAGGAACCTTGCCTTATGCTGCTGACTCAGGTTCTGTCCCGGCACCCTAGATAGTCACCGCCCTAAGCACTACCAGGAGTGACCCCTGAGTGCAGAATCAGATTAGCTCCTTATATGGGTAATTTATCACATCTTTAGAGCTGAAGAAAACTGGGTAGGTTTGCTGTTTTTCAGCTAAGAATCTGACTTTTTTGGGAACTTTGGAATTTATACCTCTTTAGAGCAAAACACACAGTAGGTGGATGGGGAATAACCCTTGGCCAGATTCTATTTCCAGATATTTGGGGAAAAGAAAGAAAGCCTTAGACTAATCTTGGGTTCCTCCTGTATAGCAAGTTCAATTTAAATGTTCTTGAATTCCTGACATGTTGATGCCTCTGCTGAACGCACAGATTGGAGGTTTTATACCTAACCAGAGAGAGGGAAAGGAAAAGAAGAAGGAAGGAGGACAAGGGAGGGAGAGTCAGAGACAAGAGAGAAGCACAAACGGACACCCGGGGTATACATAGTGCCGGTGACTCAGAACACAGAGAGGAATGGAAACAGGGGGCATGTATATTGCCTGTGATGAATTATGCAGAGAGGACACATCGAAAACCATCAAGTTAAAGTCCACCACCTCAGCTTAAGTATTTGGACTTCAAATAATTCCACCTGTCTCCAGCTCCACCTGTGCCACATGTGGCCAGATCACCTGGTTATTAAGAACAGGGACACTTCTGTATCTAAGCACCTGAGTTCAGACACCCAATCTGCCACCTGCGTCAGCCATGTGTATACAGGGTCCTCGGTTGACTGTAATTGGTACCTAGCTGGGTTGATAGAATGGCTAAACGCATGTGAATGCAGATAAAGGGCACAGGTGAAGTAGGGCGCGAAAAACCCTCTGCTGCTATTGTTTACACTTTATGATCTCACTAGCTCGAAAATAGGCTACAAGGAGGCGGCACCCCATTCAAGTTTGTGGGGGGCATGTGCTCCTCATTGTGGGGGCATAGTTGCTCTTTTCACCCAGTCAGTGCCTCGAGTCACCAGAACTAAGGCTGGCCCAGGAAAGGCCGCAGAGAAAATGCTAGTGAGAAATCTGTGTACCTGCTCTGATCCCGAGGCTGCTCTGCCTGTATGGCTCTGAGCATTTATTTGCGGAAATCTCTGTATGTCCTTCCTTTAGATATACACATATTTTCACAGCCAGACACAAGAGGAGACTCTGGGTTTTCATGTATTTAGTTCAATGAGTTTAATCACGGCCAGCCCTAACTCTTGTCCTACTGATTATGCTCCCAGTGGAATCTCAGTGCCCTACCCATGCCTCCTCAAACACACATGTCCTGCCCTCATTACTGCAAGAAACGCTTCACTTCCTGCTAAGTTAGAGGAGTTGGGGATGAGCTGATTCAAAAAACAAATCCCGATATCATGGTAGCTAGTTAAGGAGGTTTCTTCCCAAGGTAGTTTTATGCTCTTACCCATTAAAAATATGCCAAATTATAAAGAGATTTATACGAGTTATGAACCCCTGGGCAGAAGTAGGGTCATGGTTATAGGCCAGTCTTAGTTTAAAATGACTTGGGTGGGCCGGAGCGATAGTCCAGCAGTTAGGGCGTTTGCCTTTGCACCCTGGTCGACCCAGGTTTGATTCCCCGGCATCCCACATGGTCCCCTGAGCACCACCAGGAGTAATTCCTGAGTGCAGAGCCAGGAGTAACCCCTGAGCATTGCCAGGTGTGACCCAGAAAGGAAAAGAAAAAAGAAGCATGGATTTGAGCCTCAGAGAAACAAAGGGACTTTCTTCATATCAGGCAGCTGAAATACAAAGGCAGGACTTTGCTACAGAGCCAGCACTCTTCCTCTGTACTAAGTAATTCCTCTAGAATCTAAACTACAGCCAGAGGCCCACTCTAGTTCTCTCTGCTCAAGTTCAGCGTGCCTGAGACTGCTAGCGGAAAGTTAGTCATGGCTGGTGCATTGTCAGATGGAAGCCTTCGAGCAAACAGCTTCAGAGCCCAGAGTAGGACCCTACAAGGTAGCTCTTAAACATCTTCTCTGTCAGGTCCTTCAAGGATGCCCCAGGGCGAAAAAGCAACTAGCCTTCGTTTCATGCACTTAGAGGTCATCAGAGAGCTCTTCACTGCTCTCAACACCAACCTGTGACAATACCAAGCAGAAATCATAACTCATCTATACTAAGGAGACTGACTGTGGGAAATATACACTGGTGGAGGGATGTGTGATAGAACATTGTATGACTGAAAACTGATCATGAAAGGCTTTGTAACAGTGTATCTCATGGTGATTCAATAACAAATAATTAATTAATTTTTAAAAATAATAAATGGAATCAACATGAGCTTGAATGTGAAAAGGGGTGGAAAGTAACATCCAGCTAGACCTTTTTTTTTTTTTTTTTTTTTTTTTTTTTTTTTTTGGCCACACCGGCAATGCTCAGGGATTATTTCTGGCTCTGCACTCAGGAATTACTCCTGGTGGTGCTCAGGGGACCATATGGGTTCCCGGGATAGAACCCGGTGGGTCACACGCAAGGCAAATGCCTTACCCGCTGGACTATCACTCCGGCCCCATAGACATTTCTTATACCTTATCTGTGAACTGGTACATAAAAGTAAACTAAGGCTCAGAGAGGTGAACTGCAGAGGTTCAGAATGGCTAGCAAATTCTGGATTTATGCCTGGGTCTGGTTCCCACTCAGGCTGATGCTTTTTTCCATTATGCGATAATGTCTTGACTTTGCATGCTTTCTGAACTCCATTTGTTGTGATTTTCAGCAGCATGGATGGAGTGCACACTTGGACATCCACCAAAAGCAGTTCCTACATCTATAGCAAGCCACATAAACACCCGGCCAAATTCCAACCATATTTTTAACTAGAGAACTCTCCAGCCAGAGTAATGGGGGGAGGGGAGGGAGGGGAGGGAGGGAGGGAGGGGAGGGAGGGGAGGGAGGAAGGAAGGAAGAAGGAAGGAAGGAAGGAAGGAAGGAAGGAAGGAAGGAAGGAAGGAAGGAAGGAAGGAAGGAAGGAAGGAAGGAAGGAAGGAAGGAGAGAGAGAGAGAGAGAGAGAGAGAGAGAGAAAGGCAGAAAGACAGAAAGGCAGAAAGTAATTCTACCTCGCAGAAGAAGCCTGTGTGATTTGGATGGATGTGGGTGGCCAAAGTCCGCACAGATACAATCACAGCCCACCAGGAGAACAATGGGGTCATAAGTCCAACTTCTCCAGAAAGCCATTCATTCAGTGGACAATTATATTTGAGTGCTTTATTCGGACATAGCAAAAGCACTGCGGGGTGACAAGGGAGTAAAAGAAACTCAGGCTTGGCCCTGATGGCAAAAAAGTACACAGCATTTCCATTCAGAGATCGCGGACAGAGGGAAATGTACAACCAAGCAGAAGAACATAAACTTTTCGGACGCATCTGTCTGGACCCCATTGACATGAACTTCTGTTGCCTCTCTATCTTGGACATTTGAGCCATGGCCCAACTAGTGTTTCTTCCTTATTTCCTGCTTCACTTCTTTTGTCTCTTTTGCTGCCCTTCTTCTCTGCAGTTCTATGTTCTTACCAATATGCAGTGCAGTGGAAAGAAGGCACTGTTCTGAAGATTAAAAGATCTGTCCTATCGCCATTCCGCAATCTTCTGGTGAGATCACCTTGGAACGATTATAAACTACTCTTAGCCCCCCACTGGCTCATCAGGAAAGGAAACATCACCAACCCAAATTAAGGTTTCCAAGAGCATTAATGGGGAGAAGAGGTGAAAGACCTTTCAAAATAACAAGTCACATTTTACCATCAATACAAACGTGTATTAGACTGCTACGTTAATTGTTAATATGTAGCTAGGTTTAAAACCCTGCTAAAACTCCAGGCCATTATTCTTATCTGGTTTCCTTTGGGCAAAGGTTGGCTTAACAAAAAAAAAAACAAGACAAAGAATGCTACTTTGTGAATTCTTCCCCCAAAAGGACAGCATTGTCAGTCTGCCGTGAATAAAGAGTGTAAATTATATTCAGCATGATATAAGTAATGACATATCAATTAACTGTGTCAACAAGGTCTAAAAATATGCAAATTACTGTACTTCAATTAGAAAAATCTACATCCTTAGAGAATATTGTAAATCAGGAAATTTGGGGAGACATTAAGAGTAATCAGTGAGGGAAAGCATGTACTTTTTGCCGTATCCTATTTTTATACATACATAATGAAATAATTATAGCTACACTGTATTTATGCCTCAGCAAAAATATTAAAATCTTAAGATCTTTACAATGATAAGTTAAATCTGTATTATGTTTTCAGACAACATTAATTATAAGAAAAAGAAATCTATTATCGTTCAATATGAGTAAGTTGAAACTAATTTGGACATGTAAATTAGAAATGCTGTTTTTCTCAGCCCCAGAACATTTGAAAGGAAAAACAAGAAGCAATATCTAGATCAATTACTGAACCCATAAATGCAAAAAAGCTTTAGCATATTTAAGTTGTAATGCAAATTTTTTAAGTGTTTAGCAACTTTTCTCAAAAACATCAAACTATTTTGTTTTCCGCTTCCTAAAGGCCCTCTGTTTTTTGTCAGAAATCCATTAGTTTATCTGTTCGGAGGTCTTTTCTTTACAAACTCTAGGCTTCCCAACAAGCACCCCAAGGTGAGGTTTGGGGATATATGCCTGAGGTGAAGCCAATTTTCAACAACTGGGACATGCACCCACCCTAGAAATAGAGGTGTGGTCCCTGTGCTTTTCAATTAAATTTGCAACAGGCCCAAAGACACCAGAGGAAAGCCTGAGAGGGGTATGTACGAGACCCCCGTGCAATAGTGACTGACCTGGCTCCCCTACCTGCAAAATGCACCAGGGAAGGAGATCCCTTGACAGCTACTGTGTTCTACCCTCACTAATTAATGTCCTAGGAGGTTTTATTGATTCACTCCAGAAGGATCCTTCCCCTAGAAGTTCCCACACCTGCCTCCTGTCCATACTTTGGGACACTTTTCTATTTCAGGACCCAGAGTTCACTCTCGATTTTCATAAAATCTATCCCAACAATCTAGACCAAGTCAATCCTGCCTGAGTTTTATGAAACTCTGGGAACTTTGAGTGTCCACTTGGGCTGGAAGCTCCATTAAGGGTGGATACAATGCCTCTCTCCATTCATTCTTTAGGGAGCATGGTTACTCCTACATAGCAGACTCCATCAGGAGAACAGAGGCAGGTGGAGGAGGAAAGCAAAAAGAAAGACCTGGAAGTAACATCGGTGCAGGGGTGAGGGGTCTTGAGCACCATTATGGACTGGAGGCAGAGTATCTTTATTTACCTGCACCACGAGATCCAACACTACTTAAGCAGAGGGTCTGAACTACAATCATTAAACTTAAAATGAGACTGCCCAGGATCCAGACTGGGGGCGGAGGGAACCTCAGGTAAGCAGTGCAGTGATGAGGCCAGAGGTTGTTGTGGCATAAAACTTGGTGTGACTTAGGAATATTGTGTAACTGAAAAATACATTGTAGAAAACTACGCAGACTAGTGCTTTAAAATAAATTTTAATAAACTAAAGCAGTAATATGAAGAAGGAAGGACAGCAAGAAAGCATGAAGGAAGGAAGCAAGGGAGGGGGAAAGAAGACCATAGACAGGGGGGCTTAGAATGAGTTGTTGTAGTGCTAATTATGGAAATGTTTATTACAGAAGATATTTCTGAGGCTGGAGAGAGTGTAGAGCAGGTAGGGCACTTGCTTTGCTGTGGCAGACCTGGGTTCAATCCCCTGCATTCCATTAAGTTCCCCTGAAAATTCCCCAGAATAATTACTGAGTACAGTAATATTCGGAGCATCACCCGAGCATTGCCTGGTGTGACCCCAAAACTGAAAAAAATAAAGTTTAAAGAAAACATTACTAGTTCAACTCTTTAGTCCAATTATTTAGTATTAGTGATAGTTTACTGGCAAATGGTGATGAAAACAGTGTTCACTCTCAGGTCCCTGAATGTCCCCTTTTCTGTACTCTAGTCGAAACATCTATGAGATTTCCATTCTTTCGCTAGCTGCTCTTATTTAAGTCTGAGTCTCAAGAAAACATTTGGTCAAATTGGTTATAAGTATCAGAGTGTACTAAGGCATTCCTTCCAGGAATTTTGCCCTTAAGCAGGGAATAAAATATCATGCCAAAGAACAATGGTCTGAGAGGAATTTTAGGCAATGGTGGGCCAGGAATTTAATTTAGGGAGGAAGACACATTTCTAATCTCCTTAAAACACCATCACACACACACACACACACACACACACACACACACACACACACACTCACTCACTCACTCTTAAAAACAGGAAGCTATACCATTCATCTTTTGTGCCAACTCTATTACACACAGATGTTTACTAAAAAGAGACTATATAAAGTGTTTGTTTTTAATGATTACTTAACTGCTTGTAGGAAGAGAACAAGAAAATAGATGTTCCATCTAGATAAGAGGCTAATTGTTTATGCCTTACAAAAAAAAATCAACCCACTGGCATACTTTTTCCATTATAGTATATAACATGGCTAGCTGTTGAGCTTTTAAAAAATTAAATAGTGTACCCAAGAAGTAGTATTAGGGTTAAGGCATTTCCCTTTAAAATGGCTACCAGGGTTTGATCCCTGGCATCACATATGGTTCCCAAGCACTGCCAGGAGTAATCTCGAAGCTCAAGGAGTAAACCCTAAGTAGAGTTGGGTGTGACCCAAAAAACAAAGTTAAAATAAACTAATATCCTTTCTTATTTTTCCAGTATAAATCCTGGCTTATGAAACACAGGCAATTGTCATACTTCATAATCACAATTAAAGACATATGTGAATGAGAGAACAGGCAGATAGACAGATAAACCTACCTTCTACAGCTTCTATAGAGACATAGCTCAATATATATCCCCATCTATTATGCTATGTAATCACAGGAATGTTGTATGTAAGTAATCACAACATAAACTCTTAGACTGCGTTAGGTAGAATGGGCTCCAATTCCAGCTCTGCTAGTTCATATAATTTGCTACAAGTTATTAAAACCCACTACAGTTTAGTTTCTTCATCTATAAAAATGAACGAATAATTTTACTCCTAGAGATATTGTGCATCCTAAATGAGGAAATGCTAATAAAAAGCCTGGTGTGACTGGTGGCACAAAGCAACACTTTAAGGGGTTGAGCTTAAGATCTTCATAAGAATACTCGTAATGCCTACCATAAGTTTTCATTGCAAAGATATGTTTGGGGACTAATGGTATTTTATAAGCTAGTACTTACTCTAAGTTCTGTGGGCATATGGTACCTACTTCTTGCGTCCACATGGCTCAAAGTAATTCATCTGCCTCACTTGTTTAAGAATTTAAGGAGGTAAATATTTGGGCCAGAATTGCTTAATCAAATGAAGTTCCAGAAAATGAGAATGTCAAACAGCAATCAGGATTTAAAATAGCAATTTTAAAACCATAAATTCAATGCTGTTCCTTTGGCAAACTATCATGATATTGTCATGAGGCTTTTTCTCTCTAGTTCAAGTGATCCATATTTTTCTCCCTGTTTTCTTCATTTCTCCCATTCTTTTCATTTTTATGTCTCACTATTCATATTTTTCCTTCTTCGAAAGGGCCCCAGAGAATGATAGCATAGGGTAAGGCGCTTACCTTGCATGAAGCTGACCCAGCCCTGGCACCACATATAGTCCCCAAGCACAGGGAGGCCTGATCCCTGAACACAGAACCAGGAATCCTGGAACAGTGAGGTGTGACCTCAAAATTAGATTATTTTTAACAAAAGAATTAAGTTCCAAGTATTTTGAAATTCTAGCTTATTTTAAAGTTGAGAAGTCACAAAGCAGGGACATTAACTCCATCTGCTTGGTGCACCGAAGGGTCCTGGACTTCTCTCTAACCCGTCTCACGTGCATATTCCCCTGCCTGTTCTCCAGGAGAGAGAGAACCTACCTGCCATGACTTCTGATTAACGAAAGTTAACTTAATTGAATGCCACAATCCACGGATCCCACTGGTTGTGTAGGATGGATTTCAGATTGGGATAAGGATAAATTCTACAAGATTGCCTTAGTCATCAATCTGTGTAAAAACAAAGGGAGACTAAGGGAGGAGAATCAGTCATCCCTTTGCCACTCCCAGAGAAGAAAAATAAAAATAGGAGAAGGGAAACACACACAGCAAACACAGCCTACCTTTCATTGCAGGCTGCCTGCTCTGTATCCAAAGGCTTTGCAATTATTTGGCTATTACTTATCTTTAAACATCAGCTAAAGAGATCTAGCGTTTTGGAAAGGTAATTATACCGTAATGCAGATGGTAGTAATAACAATTACCCAAGATAAGCCCTCGCAATGATCTTTTGCAAAGCAAAAGCAAAGCAAAAAGTCAGTCGTACTGACTCATGAAGGACCTCCAGTGGAGAGACTGCACTGCAGTAGTCAGACTATCCCTTGGCAAATTCATCAGCAGATGCCTCTCTCTCACCATTGGAAGCCAGGCCCGGTAGAGGTAAGCACCAGCTCGGTTTAAAAAATTATGGCTGGGAATGCAATCCCTGCCTTAGTCTTTATTTGATGGGACTCCTGCTCACCCCAAGTGCTAGAGAAAAAGATTTCATTCCCTGCCTTATGCATCCCTGGTCTGGCCCTCAATGTCCAAACCTGCAACTGCCTGCCATGAGCATTTCTACGGGAAGGATTTATCCAACAACATGATAGTTGTTGAAACAGGGGGATCTGATTGCTTAGAAATCATTAATTGCTATAAATAGATGACTTCTGGGACTCAATGAATTATAAGCAGAAGTGAGTGTGTGTGTGTGTGTGTGTGTGTGTGTGTGAATGTCACACTTGTGATCTGGATATTTTTATGACTTGTCAGTGGTTCCAGAAAGAGGTCACACAAAGAAAGGGGCCTTGTCAAGCTGTACTGACTGAAATTGCCGGTTAGCCATGGATCATTCTGGTTTCAAACCTTGACCACACTTCTAACAAATCAGGATGTGCATTTATGATGCATTGCTAAGGAAGTTAGTATCAGTAATCCAGAAGAGAAAAACCTTCAAAGACAGAACACAGAGTAGGCTCTATGTGCCCTTTGCTATTTTCCAGGGCATAGAATAACAACTTGTCATCTACCTTTTGCAGATCGTTTTTATCACATTGCAAGCCAAAATGAAACTTGACCTCCATTTTCCATCTACACTAGTAATGATAAATTTAATGCACACAGAACCAATGATTGGAGGACCCAGAAAAAGTCACAATAGTCTGGAATTATTCTTTCCTCAGTTACCAAGTGGGAAAGGGATAGTGCCATGCCTAAAACTTCTATTACCTCTCTCCGGTGCTCAGAGCACACATGTTGATCTGTAATTGTTCCACCTAGAGCCTCAATATACATTTTTGCCATTAGATCCTTTTGTCTCGAGATCTAAATAGGAAGGAAAATCATTTCTCTGGGTTATATCACTCTGTAATGCAGAGAGCTCATTTGTCAACCAAGCAGTTAAATTCATAGTGAAAACACCTCTTACCCAAATCACACCCTAGCAATGGGGCTGAGAAGATAGCACAGTCTGCAGGGAGCTGGTCTTGCAGAGAGCTGACCAGAGTTCAATCCCTGGCATGCTATATGGGGCCCATATGAATCCAGCAAAGCAATCCCTGAGTGCAGAAACACGAGTAAGCCCTGAACACCATCAGGTGGGGCTTAAAAATAGAACAACAAAACAAAAAGTCCTGCAATGAAGCTGAGGGGTGTCTCCTAGAACGAGGAGCTTCTTTAGAGCCCCCCAACCCCCGCCATCCTGCCAGCCTGGGTCACAGGGCACACTAAAGGAATACAGCAGGCAGCTGTTTCTTGCAAACCTGATGAAGTTGCCAGCATCCCCTCTAGCTATGGGGGTCTGCTCCCCTGGAGAACACAAGCATAACTAAACAGTAGACATTCTGCCTTTCATCCAGCCATCTGAGCAACAAGTGGTCTGTGACCCCTCCTTACCTGGGGAAACTCCAGCTTAGCTCCACTTCCCGTTGCCCTCCCCACACCATCTCAAGCCCTTCATCTGCTCACCAAAACCAAGCATGCTTTAACAACCACTGACGTCATTCATCGAAAGCTCTGCTACTTCTGCCCCCTCTCTCTCTCTCTCTCTCTCTCTCTCTCTCTCTATTTGTTTCTCTCTTTCTCCAAATCACTCAATTTGTTTATTTAGAATGAACTGCAAACCCCTTCCCTGGGTTCCAGGAGCCGCTCTTATGCAATATCGTCTCCTGCACTCCTCGTGCTAAAGCTCATTTTCCTGATCAGGCTCCTCAAGCACACCAGGTTCTAGTCAACGTGGTGCTAGGACCAGTGCAGAACTTGCAGAGTCTCCTTGCAGCACAACTTGAAGACATATCACTTTCCATGGATTCAAGTAAAGACGCTGCCCAACTTCTTCAGCCATCTTTCCAGTCAAGTCTTTTATTAGCTACTTCTTATTAATTAGCAACCCCCTTCCTTTGAATACCCCTTGCCTGAGGCAAGGACTCATGAACAGTATGTTCATCTGAGGTGAAGGAGTGCTAAGGAGCTGCAGAGTAAAAGAGTGAGAGACAGCACTGGTGTGAACTGTGGATTTCCCTCTCAGACTGCTCTCCCAAGACCACTACAACACCTCAGCTTTGGAGAAAGTGCTAGAGATGGAAAGTGGTAGGAAGCCAAAGGAAGTCAGGGGTGGGCTGGAGGGATGTGAGCCCAGCTAGCCTCAGCATCCGCTACTTCTCATCACTTTCCGTGGATTCACTACCTGGATCTTATTCCCTGCCTCTGTGTATGGTCAAAAGTTGGTTTACATATTATCCACCTCCCCTTTTCCTATACCCATCCCCATAAACACATATACAAACATACAAACGTTGACAGAGAACTAAAAACTATCAGGTTGCTTACATTTCCAAGACTAGGAAAGTGCCTGATGTAGCTTTTTGAATGGACGGATGGATGGATGGGTGGATGGATGGATCTGTTTCCTTATGTAGCAAACACAGACTATATTTGTCTAGACCAAGTATAGGGTGCCATAGTAACAGAAACTCAATTATTTCAACTATCTTTGGTCAGAAGTTCTGACCTCTGTCGATGATCCAGAGTCAGGGATGCTGTCTCTCTTGCCAAGGCATCAAAAATCAGATGGGCTGGACAAGTAATGCGATTTGGATACCACTGCTGGACTAGAGCTGTTACTGACTGGATCCCATGGGATGTCAAAAGATCACGAGGCCGACCACCTACAAGATGGTCAGACTTCTTCATCAAGACCCTGAATGAACAGTTTGAGGATCTTGGTATTCCTGTCAAGAAGATGCCATTGGGCTACACTGGAACGTGACAGGGACAAATGGAAACGTTACTGACATCCGCTCGAGCAAATCAACGAATAACAGAATGTCAAGTGATCAAGTGATCGTTGGTCAGGCACTATTTTTAGCTGCATCATATATTTCTTCCCAGAGATATTTCCTGAAGGAAAGACTATTTCACATTAACATGTAAAAAACATGTACAGAAAAGAGGAGCTGCTTTGGGGCTAGTGCGATTTTACTAAATCTAACACAGAGCTAGACACATGCAAAATAGTCAAGATGTTCAGAAATTTAAGTTGATGCATGTGACATTGACCCAAGATACTTGAAGAGCTGAATGACAGAAACGACTACTGAGAGTAGCAGCAATTTAACTTCATCCATGCAACTAGTGAGATCTACAGAAACTCCTAAGAAAACAAAGAGAGGGAATAACAAATGTTGGAAGGTGGGATAGGGGCAGGGAGTTGGGCAGGAGCATGAGGGAGGGATCAATTAAAAAGAGTCACAGAGGAAGGGACATTTTATCTGGGGCTTAAAGAATGAGTAAGAGTTTGCTCGCTAAGGTAGCAAATGCAATCCCAGCAAAGAGGAGGCTTTTGCAATGTTGAGAGAGCTGTGTGACATTACACAAACCTGGCACATGAAGCACATTGGCAGGAGCTGAACTTCGTAACACCGTCTTCATCAGCCAGAAATAAATTCCCATTTAAAAAAAAATCAAAAGTGAAAGATTCTGATACCAAGTGTTAGTGAAAATGTATAGAAGCAGGCATTCTCTTACACTGCTGGTAGGAATGTCGGGGCAACCTTTATGGAAGGCAATTTATTGATATCTAGGAAGGCTGAAAATATAATTCCCCACAGTCGAACCATTTCACTTCTTGGTACATTAAAAAAAAAAGAGCAACACTCTCCCAAGAAAAGGAAACGTCCCTAAGGACACAGTTAACAGCACTATTAATAATTGTGAAAACTAGGGCAGGGGGATAGAGTTCTCCATCCACAGAGGTACACATATATATCAACAAAATTCAACAAATAAATCACGGTATTTGCTTGTAGGAAGTTAAAATGAATGAACTAGATGTGCGTTATCAACATGGAGATTATTTCTATCGGGATAGTCAGAAAATAAAGTCACATGAAAGCATCTATATCATAATTCTATTATGTCAGTTTGAAAAGTCACAAAATTTGTGGAGACTCTTCTTTGATCAAAATGAATAAAAGCATAAAAACTGCACATAGCTTCCTATACAGTAATGGTTACCTCTGAGAGGCGAATAAAGCTAATGGGGCTAGGAAGGAAATAAACAGCTTAATGGAGCTGACATGTTTTATTTCCTAACCAAAAAAAAAAAGATACAAACATGACAAACTGTTAGCAACTGTTAAATACGAATGTCAGGCTTTTTAGGCTTTTCTTTTTGTCAGGGTGTTTCTTTAGGTATTTTTTTATATTTATCTCTGTGGTTTTCTTTTAAAAAAATATTTCATATTTTTATAAAATTGCCAAATGAGTTTCACTAAAAAAATTAGTATATTTTCTCATTCATGTGACATATAATTACATATAATTACATATAATTCATATTTAGTTTCTTATAATTTATAAGAAATAAAAATAATAAATAAAAAATAATAAAAAAATTAGTATAGTTTCACATTCATGTGACATATAATTACATATAATTACATATAATTCATATTTAGTTTCTTATAATTTATATATATTCAATGTCATAAACTACTTCATTCATTAGTTCAACTATTCTATCAATAAGCATGTATTAAGTATGTGTTATGTTAAAAAAAATTAGAAACTGACTCTAAGTAACTATGGGGAATATTTATGAGCTGAAAAGACAAAATCCACAACCTCAATAAGTACCTTATTTATTAAAGAGAAACAGGATGGATGATAGATATACTGAAATAGGTCCCAAACCCTTAAGTACAGAGAATACAGAATATGTGTGCCAAAACTGTTTCATAATATTGCACCCTCAAATAGGGTACAGACAAGTGTGTGTGAGTGTGTGTGTGTGTGTGTGTGTGTGTGTAGCTAACATTAGTAGAGAACAAAACTGAAGCGTTAAATATGATATCAGCTCCTTCATATTCACACTTGGGTTCACGACTTTCTTGAGGACAGGGACAAAAAAGTTGCATTGCCAACCTCAACCCCATTAACACAAAAACATCGGCTGGAAAGAGTAAATGAAGACAAATGGTGGGTCTCTGCACCTGGGTGTTGCTCACAGGCAGAGTCAGCCATTTTTAAAGTCATATTGATTATCACAGCTGCCCAGGCCCGCCACTGAGAAGCGACCCCAGTCAGGCCTCTGTTCCTATACTCAAACAAGAGCACTGGTCATTATCTTGAGTCAAGGAAGAGAATAGTCACTGTCCCTTTGTTCTGAGCTCATCTAATCTAGCACTCACTTCCTGTTTAACTTTTCAATTATGTAAGCAACACATAAATACATCCTCATAAGACTGAAGAATGAAAGCACACAGACAAAAACTGTGGAAAAATTTCTTCAAAGCATCTATCTACATTATGTATTTTTAGTAGAAATGACATAGCGGAAGTATACTTTTTTCCTTAACTTGGCAATCTCTCAATGTCATTGCCTATAGTTCTATTTATAACATTCTTTTTAACAGAAGCAGAATATTCTACAGCTTGGTTACAGCATTATCCTTTAGCATCCCATTGTGATAGACATCAATGGTATTTCTAATTTCATTGCCATTTTAAATATTGGTGCAATTAATTCCCTCATGAAGCTCAAGTCTGCATGGCCAAGAACTGTTTTGCTTCCTACATCTCGGCCCTGGGTCCCCTTGTGATTCAAACATCTGGGAAGCAGCTACCCCTAGTGATATTTCTGCGAGTGCTAGATCCACCGCACCCAACACAGCACGGGTGAAAGACTCAAGAGATGCTTGTGATTGAGCATATCTGTGACCTTGGCACTCCCACTGTCTTCAGTCCTTTGATGAGTGGAGTAGACAGGGATGACAGTCAGCAACTGACATCTGGTTTATAGCAGACATTTTACTAAGTATTAAGTGACTCCCCCAACAACTTAAGTAAACCAACCATTGTTCCAGTAAGTTGGAAAGCTGTCTAAGGGCGGCAACTGTCTTCTTCCTTGGCCTTTGGGGGTAACAGAGAACACATCCCTGTATCCCCTAAGCAGTCAACCCATTCATCATTCTGCCAGACTCCAAACAAGATGCCTGCAGGGCCTCTCTCTGTGGTCTGGGCAAGGTCATTACCTGGTAACACGAACTCTCCTTATCTACCTGGCCCTATTTCAGAGAAGAGGCATTGACAGCAGGGATTCAATCTCCCACTAAAGTCCTTTCCCAGATAAACAGGCTTTAAAGAGTCCACTGGGTGCCCTTTTGAGAGGTCAAGGCATCCAATCAGCAAGGTGGAGGCCCTGAGGCAGGCGGCATCTGCCCCCTCACCAGGAAGGGGGTCTCCCTCCAAAAAGATTTGTAGTCCTGGAAAGGGCTTACAAGAGAAACTGGGGATCCATAACCACAGAAGTTGCTCTGAAAGTTGAACTATTATCAATTTAACAAGACCTGGCTTTTAAAATCCAACCTGTGGTCCACACACAGGAAGGCTTCCTGATGGGAAGTAATGGATCACCAGCCCTCTGGGAATACAAAAATGCTTCCCCTGGCTGTTTTTCACTGAGAATGAGCAATACTGAAGACTCATTCTTTCAGTGCAGAAATAACAAACTACCCAAAGAAAGTGACAGCAGGAAAAACGAAATGTATGTATACAGATGAGAGAGAGAAAGAGAAATCAAAGAATAAAGATGCATTTGCAAATTCAGCTTTAAAAGAAAAGCATAAGATATCTTAGAATAAAAAATCTATCCCCGTGCCTGCCTTGCAGAGGGCGAAGCAATGATGAAACCCCCGTTGTGAATGGCTAATGGATAACAGGAGGATCAAGGAGATAAAGCAGAGAAGCAGCTCTGAGCTCTCAGAAAGAAAAGGAATGTGCCAGAGAAGTTCCTCAGAGTAGTTTCAATTCTGCATTACTTGGATGCAATGAACTTGACTCTCTGCCTGCGGATGCAGTGATGTGCTCATTGGAATATGTATTGTTCACTGTTACTGTGAAATTTAGTTGTTAGAGTAGAGCATAACCTCGGAAAGTAAATGTTTAAAGGATTTGCTTATTACAGATGTAGAACTGAAGCCATCATTGAGTCAACTCCTGCAGAGAATCCTGCCTGAAAATGAGACAAGTCAAAAATACGTGGAGAACTAAATTGTACAGGAGAGCTAAAAAATCTTTTGGGAAATTTGGGGGCATGAGCCAAGTACTGATCAACAAATACTTGCTTAAAGCAGGCTTACCATGAACGCAGCACGATGCTAATAAAACTCACACTGGAGCAGCAAAGAGTTAAAAGTCTTAAAGGACCATGAGGAGCATTTTTACTAAGACAGTGTGGTTTGATGGCTGCAAAGACACTGGTGTACTGAGCCCTGGGGTGTGGTGCTTTAATTCCTGCCAACAGACTAACCCATGGAATATTTATAAGTTCTTTGAGGGAAAGAACCTTGTCTGTATTCGTCATCATTGTATCTCCATCCTGGTAGACAGTATCCGCTTAATAAATATTTGTTGAATAAAGTTACTGATAATGAGAAGAAAGAAAGATTGAAGGGAGGGAAGAAAGATTTAAGGTACAGAAGATAGGGAATACTGTATTCCTCAGTGAATAATCTTCCTAGGAAGATTTGCCTGGGAATCATGCCTCTACATATCCAGATATTATACCTGAAAGATGGGCACAGAAAATAAGAGATTTGTAGATTCTGGGATATGAGTATCAAATTCTTTGCCAATCTTTTGCAATGCTGTGACATCTGGTTTATCTCTCTGCTCTAGCATTTACCACACTGCTTACCACTTTTGATCCAATCCTAGTTAGTCACGGATATAAAGGGTCTGGCAGTGACAAAGACCAGGGTTTCACAGGTTCAAAACTGAGTGTGAACAGCAGGAAATTCCACCAAACTGACAATATTTTCCTCTTTAAAAAAATTTGCCTAGTATCCATCTAGAGATATTGATCAAGAACAACTAAAATGCCTTCAGCCCAAACTAAATCATTTTCCTTATATTTGTAGTTCCTTAAAACACAGCCAGAGTTTACCTGTACCTTTTCGATGAATTAATGTTTCCTTTCTGGACAGCAGAACAGTGACCAATGACCACTCTGATCAAGAGGGTCAACAAGACCAAAAGAAGACATGAGAAGTGGTAACAAAACTATAGACAGCAACCCAAGAAATGACCTGTAGGACACAGATAAAGACGTAACATAATATAGAGACATTTGTATATGATAACTGCCATAAAAATCACAAAGTAGGGGCCAGAGCAATAGCACAGTGGGGAGGAAGTTTGCCTTGCATGCAGCCAATCCAGATTCGATTCCAGGCATCCTATATGGTCCCCCAAGCACAGCCAAGAGTATTTCCTGATGCAGAACCAGGAGTAACCCCTGGGCATTGCTGGGTGTGACCCAAAAAGCAAAACAAAAAAAATCAGAAAGTAAAATTAGCATTTTTTTTCATTACATTAGCAAAAAATGTTAACACTTCCCCCTTGACCACATTAAGTAATCAATGAAAACACACATTTAACCTGATTCTAGCTCTCCAACCTGGGTAAGAGCAAGCAAGATTCTCATCACAAAAACATGACTGTATGCTGTGGTTTTCATTCTGAACAAAACACCTGCGGAGAAAACACAATGCCATAGTTGGGATATTTGGGGGCCATTTCTTCCCAGGTTCATACTGGGAAATCTATACCTCTAATCAATAAGCCATATATTTTCTGCATAAAGCAGCCAGTATTCAGTAAGAGCCCTATCTTGCTAAACTTAAGAAGCCACTGACATTTTGGAATTTAAGACAGGAACTGGAGAAGGAAACCTTAAATTATTAAAACTCAGTTCTGAACTGGAAGACCAACTTCAGCCAAGTTCCTCTCTTGTCTGAAGGCAACTTTATCTCCATTCTTTGGACTGTAGGCAATAATGTTCCCAGAGCAGGGTCAAGACTCAGAAGAGAATTGTAGTAAATCACCTGTTTCCTTGACACATTTATGCAGCCCTAGCACCAATCCCTCCTGGTAACAATATAAACATTTTAATATAAAAGAGACACAGCAAGTAGACCAAGCAATTTGACTCAGTTGAAAACCCAAGTTAAAGATACTACAAAAGCAAATAATCAAATAACTAAAGTAAGCAAATAACGAAAGTAGGTAAGCAAATAACTAAAGTAGGAAAAAATGAAATAAATATACAGATCAGCATACTCTCATTTAATTAATTTCACAATATAGTACAACAAAAACAATGCAAGACAAAGAACAGAAGACTTGATAAAGAAACTATGATACATCTACACAATGGAATATTGCTGTCAGGAAAAACGAAGTCATGAATTTTGCCTACAAATGGATGGACATTGAGATTATTATGCTTAGTGAAATAAGGCAGAAGAAAAAGGACATATGTAGGATGACTACATTTATCTTGCAATATAAATATATGCCTCACAACAAGCCAGACCACCCTCCCTACTCCATGGGGCCCGCCATTTTCCACATCCAGACTTCCCTCTCGTTACAACTCCACCCAGCAGACCAGACTATCACAGCCCAGATCATCCACAGCCACCCTGCAGCAGTTTTTTTTTTTTCAATCCGCCCAGGTATGCTGAACCAGAGACTCTCAGACATGGGGCAGAGCTGCTACTTGCTCTTCCTGTGCTCAGCTGCTCGTGAGGCACCTGGGAGGCATGGCGGGTTCTAGCCCTGGCCTGCCACCCCAGCAGAGCCTCACAACAAGCCAGACCACCCTCCCCTACTCCATGGGGCCCGCCATTTTCCACATCCAGACTTCCCTCTCATCACAACTCCACCCAGCAGACCAGACTATCACAGCCCAGCTCACACAGCCACTAGCAGCCACGCGGTTCATCAATAAATGCTTTATTTAGAGGTGACTACAACAGTATGCCACCCGCACGACAAGCCTGGCAAGCTGCTCGTGTAGTATTTGATATGCCAAACACCAGTAACATTTATATTAGGTCATTCCTGTGACCTAATATAATGGTTTGAGGCTCTTTATGTTCCTGGAGCAAGTGGATGCCTTTGGGTTACTACTAACTGCTAGCGGATGCCTGCTAGTAGTAGCATGAGACAGGACATATGGAGATGTTACTGGTGCCCGCTCTAGCAAATAGATGATTAATGGGAAGATAGTGATAGTGATAAATATATGCAGTGTTCTACTAATTGTTGGAAAATGTTAAACTGGATTAGAAGTGAGCATTGAATGTAGGAGAAGGGATATACATGATAACCCCTAAACGTAAGTATGGTAAGCCACAATGAGTAAGAGGAGGGAGAGAAAGAAAGTGAGAGACAGAGAAACAGAGAAACAGAGACAGAGACAGAAGATGAAAAGTGCCTGTTACAGAGGCAGGCTGGGGGAGTGGGGAAGGAATCTGGAGACATTGGTGGTGTGAAAAGTGGACTGGTAGAGGGTTGGGTGCTAGAACATTGTATGACTGAAACCCAATCATGAACAGCTTTGTAAATGTCTATCTCACGGTGTTACAATATTTAATAAATAAATAGATAAATGATAGATAGATGAATGGATGGAAGGAAGGAAGGAAGGAAGGAAGGAAGGAAGGAAGGAAGGAAGGAAGGAAGGAAGGAAGGAAGGAAGGAAGGAAGGAAGGAAGGAAGGAAGGAAGGAAGGAAGGAAGGAAGGAAGGATGGTTGGATGGATGGATGGAAGGATGAATGGATGGATGGATGGATGGATGGATGGATAGATGGATAAATAGATGGATAGATAGATAGATAGATAGATAGATAGATAGATAGATAGATAGATAGATAGATAGATAGATAGATAGATAGATAGATAGATAGATAGATAGATAGATAGATAGATAGATAGATAGATAGATAGATAGATAGATGAGAAATGCAAGAAACAAGACAACTAGTAACAGAGAAACCATTATGTCAATTATTGTTTACTCTGTGAAGAGGTTATGAAAGTGCTATAAACCTACAAAAACAAAACCATAAAAACATGACTTTAGAAAAATCAGGATACAAAAGATTATGTGCAATATTATCTCAATTCTGAGCTGTACTTGTCTATAGAAAAAAAGAGCCTCAGACCATATTAAAGACCAGGAATGGCTGCAACTAAATGACAGAACTTGACTTTTAACTATATATTATTTAAACTTTTCTTAATTTTTCGCATATTTTCATAATTGGATGGGAGGAAAAGAAACTGGAAACTTAGTCTCTGCTGTTAACTTCCTTTGAATCTCACCATCCTTTCCTAAACAAAGTGGGAATAATGGGTCCTGCTATGCTTGCTCAACTGTTTTTTTAATATTTTGATGTGGCTAGGCAATTATGTATAATTTGACATAAAATCAGTCTTGAGTGATACTAGACAAGGCAAAATGGAAGCTTCTATTCACTCATTCCATTAATACCTAAAGAGAGGTTACTCAATGAAGTTGGGAGGCAATGTTTTTTGAAAACATGCTTTTTGAACAAAAGGAACATTCCAATTTCATAGCTCATTTAGGTTAAACGGGAAAAAAACATGCAAACTGACGTAAACACCTCTCTAACACACTCCCTATATCCATACAAACACAAAAATAAGCCCACACTGCTAATTTCATTTTCACAAGATGTTCTGAAAATTAGAGGTTTGACACACTGGAAATTTGGAAAACATGCGACATCAAGTCAGAAAATGGTAAAAATTTTCCTTCTTTTTAATGTAAAGCTACACATCATCAGTAGTCATTTGCTGAAAAGAAACTTGCTCATTTTTAAACAAGACAGAAATTAAAACTGATGCAGCTCCTGTGTTTGTTTGAGTAATGACGCAACCAGACATTAGTTTAAATCAGCTACTGTTGCTGCAATCAATTTTGTCTTAAATTTATCAGGCATTGTTATGCCTGATTTATTGATGATTTTGATGTATTTCAAATAAAAAAATTTCCTTCAACCTCATAAGTTATCTTCTTTTTTTTTATTTTCCATAAAGCCACAAAAGAGTCCTAATTTTTCTAAAACTAGCTAGAGGAAACAAAGAATAAATCAAAAGCCTGAAACCAGATAAGGAAACTTGCATTATGAAATGGAATTCAGAAAAATATCTTGACAGAAAGAATCACAGTCAAATCCAAGGGAATAATTAGACAACCCCAATGATTAAGTTCCTGAATTTCCATCGACTAGATAAAATCATGAAGAATTCCCTCTCCCTGAGCTCAAGTCATAAAAAAGAAGAGCTTGAGCTACCTTCTCTCCCTTCCTTCTATGGTAGACCTGAATAAATTAAGGTACACTAAACTTCACAGAGGGCAGGAAACCTTCTGAAAGCATGATCTTGCCAAAGCTGTTATAGATTATATAATATCAAGCCAAAAGAGATAGTGTCACACAGTTTTGAAGGTCTGCATGGAAGGACATATGCATTTATGGATCTAAAAACAATTAATGACCATCTACGGTGTGCCCAACTGAACTAAGAAGTGGAGGTCACATGACAATTCATACCTAGCACCTCCTTCATGAAAGCTGTAATCAAACACAAATTCCACAGCACTTAACACTATGCACTGTGATGGCGTGTGTCATTGGCCAAGTGCTTACTGTGTACCACACAGGACCTGTGTTATATAACCATCAACATCATACAAATAACAGTTGCCATTGCTTATTAGAGCTAGCAATGGTCATTGTGCTAAATACTGACACCGTATGAAACAACTGCTTTTCTCTATTAAATGTCTTGTAAAAAGAAAAAAGGAGCTTAGAAGGGTTGAGAGAATTATTCAAAGTCACTATCACTATCACTATCTTCCTGTTGATCATCTATTTGCTAGAGCGGGCACCAGTAATATCTCCATATGTCCTGTCAGGACATTCAAAGTCATTCAAATGTCCTGACAGGACATTCAAAGTCACATATAATAATAGCAGAACACATATTTGAAGGCAGTGCTACCAAATTCCAGAGCTCTAACCCACCACATCCATACCACATCCATACTGGAACATAATGGGTTTCCACACCAGGTCTCATCGAAACCCTCTTGGCAGTGAAGTACAAGATGTTAAAATGAGATAGGATTTGCATGGGGACAGGAGCCATCCAAAGGCTGAGATTCATCTCTCAACAGCTGGACCTCTGTTCTGGCTGGCCAGTCTCGGGAACTGCTGGATATGGGTTGGAACTGAGCCCAAGGGTCCTTTGGATGAATTTCAATGATCAAGAAAAAAACATCTTCCAGACAGGTGCTGCCCTGTGCCTTTACTTTGGGTATTAGCAAGGCTAAGAATGTTTTCATTGATCACCCTAAAACGTCAGTAACTTCACTCGCCCTCCCCAGAGGACATTTGACAATATCTGCGTGCATTTAGAGTTGCATATAGCAATGGGGTCCTACTGCAAACAGGGCGGGGTAGAGATGCTGCTCAGTGTCTCACACTGCACAAAATGATCCCTCACAACAAAACCTGACCTGGCCAGAATGCCAAAGGCACAGTCAAAACGTCCTGCCTTAAAGCATTCCTGTGCTGTTCAAGGGTTTTCCGAGATTCTAGGGCTGAGCTTCCTGCTACCAACTTGCCTAGAAACCAACAAAGTCTAAATGGCAGAAATGCAAACAACAGAATCCAACATATATATCTCTTCTACTCGTGTTTATGCTTCTTTACGGCTTTATTTCCTGCATATATTTTATGATATTCCAGGGGCAGTTATGTTAGTACAAGCATATAATGCATGGATAAACAAACTTCTACTGGAGGTGAATGATCAGGACATTCTGCTGACAAAAGCACAGAATTAGAGAATGTTGGGAATTAACAGGTGAGAATAAAAGAAATTGTGAATGCAGATCTGAGAATCAACCCCCCAAATCAGCCTCTAATTATTAAATAAATGTATGACTATAGTTTAACCATCTGTGAAATTTGGACTAAAACTATATCTTAGTCCTTCCCAGAAATGTGTGGAAAATTAGCGCATTAAAGATTTTTAATATAGTACCCAGTGAATAAATAGTTTGTTTCCTTTACTCTTATTCTCCTCTTCCTTGCCTGAGGCGTCTTGAAGGTCTCAGACACAACACGAACTCTTTCCTAAGTGTCTTCATCGTCCAATTATGAACGATCCATTGACTTTACGTGGTTGGCATAAAGGATTGAATGAGATAAGTAATACTGAAGTGCTACCAAGAAGACAAGGGATTTATACAGTTGTCTTCTTAAACTGCGGTCTTACAAGCATTTGTCAAAATATTCCCGATAATTAATCCTTCGCCCAGTTTAGAAACTCAAAGGTCAATATTCAAAAAGGAAAGGGCTCAATTCCAATAAATACATGTGGCTTTTTTCATTTTCTGCTTACCCGATTTCACTGTCTTAGCTGAGGAAGGGCTTAAATATTGCAAAATCAGGCATTTCAACAGTGGTGGATCCAGTTCATCAGCACAGTGTATTTTTTTTTCGCTTTTCCTAGAGGGAATTGATTCGCAGGCTGTGAAAACATATTGCATCACAGACTGACCACGCAGAGGTACACAGACGCTGGGCTCCTCCTGGACGCCGCTTACGTCAAAGGACTGGGGCACGTGGCTGCAGCTCGCTCAGATCAGCACAATTCCCCACACACGTCTGGTCTGTGATTCGTGCTTGATCGTCTGCAATTCCAAGTGCGTCGTCTCCAATTTTTGAAAATGAAGTGTGTTCATGCAAGCACTCTCCACAAAGGTCAAAAGCAGGCGGGAGCAAATGCGCCCTCCACAGAGGGACCTGCACTTTTGGAACCTCTCCCAGTGGGAGGTTTGGAGATGCAGGCAGCTCACCCCCAACCTAGATTTCTCTGGCATTTTCTGACTTTCTCCTCTCACTCTCTCTAATAGAGTTAATAACAATAATAGCACACCATTTTAAAGCACTTTTAGATTTTTCATCGCTGTAATGAATATTATCTCCTTGATTCTCAGAATCCCGATTGCTCTTTTTTTCAAACTTACTTGTATGAGTCACGAGTCTCTGAACTCCTTTGGAGCAGGCTCTGTGATTTAGTTGGTCTTAGCGTTCCATCTGCTTCCCCACCATGTACACAGCTCATAGTAGGTGCTCAATATTCAGGCCTTGAAGGCATGATTGATGAATAGTGTATCCTCCACTGATCCACTATTAGAAACTTGCCACAAAGGATGTGTGTGTGTCGGGGAGGAGACAGGATGGGGGGGGGAACAACTATGACAATGTTAGTTGGCAATGAACACCCTGGATAAGAAAGAATATAGTGCTGAAAGGAGATAAAGGATTCACATGATAACCTTTCAGTACTTGTATTGCAAACCATAATGCCAAGAGAGAGGGAGAGAAAAGAGAGAGAGAGAGAGAAAGAGCAAGGGAGAGAAGAAAA
Source organism: Cryptotis parvus (assembly GCA_021461705.1). Lineage (NCBI taxonomy): Eukaryota > Metazoa > Chordata > Mammalia > Eulipotyphla > Soricidae > Cryptotis > Cryptotis parvus. Next base: position 65,455 of record JAJIBD010031874.1, read on the forward strand.
ACACTTGTCATAGAGGCAAGCTGGGGTTGGAGTGACGGAAACTGTAGACACTAGCATTGGGAAATATGCACTGGTGGAGGGATGGGTGTTGGAATACTTTATGACTGAAATTCAATCATGAACAGCTTTGTAAGGGTCTATCTCACAGTGATTCTATTTTTTAAAGAACTTATCCTCACCTTAATCATACAGCACCCACAACTCTGAGATTTAAGTTATGCCTCCCACTCACAAACATGCTGCTCTAATTTTCAGAGACAATCTTGATCACTAATGCCTCTTACATGGAAAGAAGGTTATTCCCACCTACGGGAGGGAAACAAGGAAATCTGAACATCAGTCCTCGGCATACTGAAGGTCTGTCAGAGCACAGAAAAAGCACTGAGAGAATCATCCAACTCATTTACACCAAGCTCCTTCTCCTGTGTCCTATAGGGCTTTATCCTGGGTAAACAGGTAACTGTCCCTGTGTGTGTGCTAGTGTGTCTAGAAAGAGATAAGGTGAGCCCTGACATTCCACTTTTTGGTTGAGGGGAGGATACTTCTTTAGATCTCAAAATCCAGAATAAAAAACTGAGACAAGTACAGGCTCTTCACCTATAATCAATGTCATAACTTTTTAGCACTCTTTCTTTTTCCATCTTCTCATCTGTCAAATGGGGAAACTAATTCCTCTTGCTTCAGAGGACAGTTAGAAAGATTCAATGAGCCAACACACATTTTTAAATAACACAATGCTGCACTAAACTAATGCTGTTGTTATTCTTGCACTGGGGTGTTCTACCTCTGTGACCCTACTCCCCACTATTCTCTCACCTTTTCTAGACAGCAACAGCATTATTCATCTTAATTTTTTCCAATACTTCTTAGCTAGATAGTCTGGCTACTATGCCACCTTTTTCCAAAGCATCATCTAAGCCCTTTCTAGAATTCTCTTCTCATCATATGATTTACTGGCATGAGTATCCATGGGCTCCCCACATACTTTTAAATGACCAGGAATATTTTTCCCAATCCTATTCCAACTTCCCATTCAAATTACATGTCCCATATTTTTCTTATGTCCAACTCCTTGATCCTTGAACACAGCCTATGTCAAATCAAGGATCTGTATTGTTCGCTTACCCATACACCTTTGAAGCCTCTACAGAATCATAATAACACCTCAGTTATTGATTTTATCACTCATCAACTTAAATTTATTTTAAAAAGAACTGAATTCTGAAGAACGTTGTCATGATTAACAGGCCCAGCTATGGCAGCACTCAGATTCAACGTTCAGTCCTAAATAGGACACTTACTAACTCTGTGATCTTGGTTAAGTTACTTAACCTCTCTGATCTATTTCTTCAGTGAAAAGCCTAAAAATGATTGTCTATTTCACAGAATGCTGTGAGAATTAAAAAAAAAACGAAAGATTTGAAGTCTTCCTTGCAAAGTGCCTGTTGCATTGGTACTCTATCAAAAAATAGAAGCTAACATGAAAACCATCTATCAACAGTAAAAAGGCATAGTGTCGTAATTGGGCAACTGGTTGGGAATCCTGGAGCCTGCTAGCACAGCTAAGATCCCTAATGTGAAAGCCCCAGCAAGACCCTCAAGGCCTGCTTCTAGAAATGCCAGCGAGCATCTGCGCCAAGACAGCTCTAAATGAGCACAAAGCACTCGGCAGTCTACACATATCTCCTAGCTTATTCTCACCCCAGGAAAGCAGAGAACGTGAGAGTGACCACCGTCTTTTGCTTTCTTCAGAGAAACAACTGTGCATTGGGCAAGGAAGAAAGTGTGCATTGCAGGGTTGACTGCAATGGCTGGTGCATAACGTGGACACTACTGACAGAGACAGTGGCTCTGACTGGATAAGCCCTGACCAAACCTTGCTGGTGGCTCAGAGCAAAGACCAGTGACCCTGACCCGAGCAGAGACACATCAGTGGTCACCATGGAGGCTGCAGGTCACACTTGAATTATGCTCTTGGTAACGCACGGGCTCTGCTCTGAAGCCTAAGAGTCTATACCTAACCAGAGCACAAAGAACTATTTGACTCAAAGGGCCATGCTCAGTGGCACATTAACACTTCTCTAAGTCCAGTCTAATGAAGAGGGACATCTCCTGGTATGCAGATAGGAGGACAGCATGCATGATAATGTAGCCTTTCTCCAGAGAGCTGGAAGCTGAAAATATGATCCCATTGATCTAAAATATACTAAAAATGACACCAGAAATTCTTGTGTGCCCTCATGAGCATGCATGTAAATGAACATCTGACCCAGACAGAGAAGGAACACTGAAAAGATCCCTCTGCCTCCCGAATTCTTAATTGACGGCTCCTCACACGGCACGTTAGCTCAGGTAATTTAGGAAATTGAAATTATGTGTTTGTACAGACATCATCTACACTTAAAAATATCTGGCATGGGAGGAGGATCACTGAGTGAAGATTTTTTTTTAAAAAACATGCTTGGTACAGGCTGAATCTGGGGCTGATTCAGAATTACAGAGTTGGAGAGTTATGGGACTCACCATAAAACGTACCAGTTCACTGAGCACTGTAGCAATGTAGAAAACACACATAAAAATTCTGATAAGAATGGAATGTGAGGCAAAAGCACAATTTCCTCCCAATCTGGAATATCAGCAGGATTTGCGTTTGTTGTTTGTGGTTTTCTGGGGTAGATGGTACATTACAGTGAAGCATCAGCACTAATGCTACATGGCAGCTCCTTGGAATACCATCTGCTTCCCGGGAACTGTTAATATAGTTGTAATTATCTACTTCTAAGCACTTTATTGGGAATATCATTTGCAAATTAATCAACTACAGACCGGTAAAACAAATGACATACTTCCCGAAAACAACCGCATTATTTCACATTATTTTCCTAAGGATTTAGGAAAGCTAAAGGGAGTGGAAGGAGTTTATGCTTGCCTTTAAGATCATGCCCTGTGTATAGAAGTTGAGTGGGAGGAATTACTTAACAGGGTTTTCCAAAGAGGTCTTTGGAGGATTCAGTAAAGGAGGAGAGCAGAAGCAATGGAGACATGAATCTGATTCCCGTTGGAGAAACAGCATTTGAGAGAGAAAGAAGGACCCCAACTAACAGCTGCACAGTGGTAAAGACAATGATTTCCAGATTCTACTGCCATTTCTTCTTTTGACCATGCCTTGCAAACCTTCTGCTGGTTTGCAGTGTGTGGGTGGCCCTCCAGGAGAGGCCATTTCTGTCTGCTTTGGGACAAGCTGGAGTGCTAAAGAGAGAGAGAGAGAGAGAGAGAGAGAGAGAGAGAGAGAGAGAAGGAGAGCACTAGAATGCTAATCTTTCATTCTCCTGCCTTAATTGAAACACTTCCCAAAAAAGGTAAAGCTCTGAAAACAGAAACACAAAATATTCCCTGAGAGCCAAGTGGTAAATGAGTATCTACAGACATTACACAGCAGAGTGCAGAGTACTCACCAGTATACAGCCTTTCTTTTCTCCTAGGGTCACACCCTGAAGCGCTCTGGGGGTTACTCCTGGTTCTACACTTAGGAATTATTCCTGCCGGTGCTTGGAGAACCATATGGGATGCCGGAGATCAGACCCTGGTTGGTCACATGCAAGGTAAACACACTACACACTAGACCAGACTCTAGCCCTAAGCATGCAGCTTTATATTCATTGCCATCAACAGAATTAATCATGGATCCTCAAGTCTGCTCTTTTGCCCCCAGAGGTCTAGCCAAAGTAAAAAAGAATCGCAGTAACCAGTTTAGAGAGCTCTGGTCTATAGACAGCACCAGCTCAAGGAGAGAAGGATGGATCTACCGAGGTAGGCACAGTCAGTAAAAAAAAAAAATGACTTTAGATACTCTATGACTTCACCTGCATTTTAGTGAATACAAACCCCTCTTCAAAAGTTATGCAGAAAAAGCATGTCAGGGATCCATGCACAGAGATGAACTTTATTAAGCTCTCTTGCACAGGCCAGGAAAAAAATGCATGGGATTAGTTTACAAAAACCTGCCTGAATTTTTATTGAAGCAATGGCTTGTTGATCTTATTAAATGATCCTTAGAAGAATTTACTAGTGCCCTTCTTGAAGAAAAAAGTGTCTGGAGTTCTGTAATCCTGGTCATAAATTTACCACTGGTTAATGGCCCCTTCCTGAACACCGCTGTGCTTGGGTTTGATGACCTCCTTAAAGGTGTTTATATGCCACCTTAAAAAATTACGCTGCATTTATTGTAAAAGAAATACAAGACCTTGTTGAAAAGATGTTCAAGCAAACTGAGGAAGATTTGGCAAGGAAGAGGTAAGAGAAACAGTAAAATAACATCATAGGAACATCTATGGTTCTTCCTGTGGGAACAGAAGGAAAAGACCAAATGGCCACAGTATGGAAATACCCGAACTGACTTAACATAAGGAACCATCAGTGACTCCAATAGGAAGCAGATGGAGAGTCATGCTTTGGGATATGTCTGTGTGAACGTGTTTTCCTATGGAAAAGGCAAAGCCTATGTTTTATTTGTTCATGAGATCTGTTCCAGGCTAGAAAAAAAAGAAGATAAACAAATATCCTAGATTCAGTGCTTAGGGGTGATGCAATGCTCTCAGCTTGTCCCTGGCAATGTCCCAAAATCTGCAGAACCTCTGAAACAGGTATTATTTATCCAGATCAACCAATCGCCCTGCTATATGGATCTCACACCACAATGCCATTCTTTTTGCAGCTACCTTCTTAGAAGTTGGAACAACACAGCTGACTTACTCAAAATCAGCTCTTCAGATTTTTTTTGGAGAGAAGATAATGAGATTTTTCAACCCCTAAAAAAGATCCACTGGGAATTTTTTTTGCCCTTCCTTTGATTTTGTTCTTCTTGACCCAGATTGTTTATTCTATGAAACAAAGCTTTAAAAGCTAAAAACAAAAACCCTCTGGGCTTCTGCCTCTTTTTACTCAAATATTTGTTGGCTATAGGGCCAGAGAGATAGTACATCAGCTTAGTTACCTGCCAGTTTGAATCCCCAACACTACACATGTTTCCTTGAGAAATGACCACCAGAGGTCATTTCTGAGCACGCAGCACTGTTTGGTGTGACCCAAAGCAGAAAATAAAATCAAATATTTATTAAATATAAAAGGACTATTTCCTACAGCCAAACCTTACTACCAAAAAAAAAGGCTTTAGTACAGTGGGGAGGGTGTCTGCCTTGCATGCAGCTTTCCTGAGTTCAATCCCGGAACCCCGTATGGTCTCCAGAACAAGGAGTAATTCCTAAGTGCAAAGAAACCACAGGAAGAACTCCTCAGCATCTCCAGGTATGGCCCAAGAAGGAAGGAAGGAAAGAATGAAGGAAGGAAGGGAGGGAGGAGGAAAGGATGGAGAGAGGGAGGGAAGGGATCAGATTAGCTAGCACCCCTTTTATTTCCTAATCAACCAAGATTCTTCTTGCAAAGGGAAGGTTTATCAAAACAATGGATCTGGCCTTAGGTGCACTGTTTGAGCCCCTAGGTGCCTAGCCCTTGTGTGAAAACAAAGAGTAAGTATTAGTGCCATAGGATAAAGCATGCCTAAGGGTAACAACTGCAAAGTGCCTGCAGGGGCTAGTTTTCATCTCCCAGAGTCCAGAGCTGCCATCAACCCACCTTAACAGAGAGGTCATGTTGTTTGCATGCCTGCATGACGCTACTGCAGCAAGGGAGATTGTATCTGTCTTCTCCCAAATATCTCCAGCAAAGCTTCTTATAGTTGATGAACATTCAGGGTCATTGAAGACAATCCTTAACTTGATTAATGAACTCTTAGTCCTGCTATACGAGAACTATAACCTAGCAGTAGTGCAAAACTATTCTTCACTTAGAGAGAATACAGAGGAACCTGACTTGCATTCTTGACCACAGGGACATGCATAGTCATTCATATCCTCACTGGAGTGGTCCCAAGGAAACTAGAATGTAAAGAACAGGTGTCTGGTTAGAGGGCTCTGCTCTTGGGATTCAAGGTGGAAACAGAAGCTCATGGACGGTGCCAGGTGTTGCCGTTGTGCCATGTGAACAAGAGGAGATGGGAAGGAAAATCATCAAAGATGGAGAACTATTGCGTAACATGGCTTATAACAGTGTTGACATTTATGTTTTAGTTATACAATGTTACCACAGCCACCACAAAGATGACAATACCCCTCTGCTACTGTCCCTAGATTCCTTTTTATTTACTCCTTCTCTCAGTGCTGTTTCTACACAAATTTGTAAGATAGATAGATAGGTAGATAGATAGAGATAGACGGATGGATGGATGGATGGATGGATGGATGGATGGATGGATGGATGGATGGATGGATGGATGGATGGATGGATGGATGGATGGATGGATGGATGGATGGATGGATGGATGGATGGATGGATGGATGGATGGATGGATGGATGGATGGATGGATGGATGGATGGATGGATGGATGGATGGATGGATGGATGGATGGATGGATGGATGGATGGATGGATGGATGGATGGATGGATGGATGGATGGATGGATGAACGGACAGCAGACATGCTCCCCAGGTCCTGCCAGGAGTGATCCCTGTGCACTGCCAGTTTTGGCTCAACATCAAAAGCCAAAATAGTAGTAATAATAATAATAACACAATAATAGGCCCCATCCTTAAGGGGAAAATGTCTTTCCAGACCAGGTTTTAACATGTTTTAATCATTTTGAATTTTGAACCTTCTTTGAAAATTCCTTTGTAAGATCTTGGAAACCATTACCAGAAATAGCACAACTTCCTCAGATGGATAGGTGGGAAAATGAGGTTGTCTCTCTAATGCTCACCAAAATAAAAACCTACAAGATTAATCTAAAATTTTTCTACTCACAAAATGAATCTTGACATAATCTTTTTAGAAAAAAGATTATGTCAAGAGGAGAAGATCATAAACTTAAATGGTGGAAAGCTGGAAGTTATTGGTTTAGAGAAAGAGAAACAGGACAAGGTGAATTCTTCCCCCAAGGAAATTCGAGTTTGGACTTCACTCAGTGTTTATTATGCTTGTTAAAATTGTATTGGCGGCCCTCATAGTGTGGGGGTTCCTCTGGCTTGTTTCAAGGCCCTGCTGGGTGGTGCGCCAGGGCTAGAACCCGCCATCCCTCCCTCCACACTATGAGAGCCGCCATTTTCCACATCCAGATTCCCTCTCCTCAGAGCTCCACCCAACAGAAGAGCTGATCACAGCCTGGCTCACCCACAGGTATCCCACCCACACAGCAAAACCTGGCAAGCTACCCGTGTCATATTTGATATGCCAAATACCAGTAACAATTATAGACCTCATTCCCATGACCTGATGGAATGGTTTGAGGCTCTTTATGTTCCTGGAGCAAGCAGATGCCCTTGGGCTGCACTAGCATGTGACAGGACATATGGAGATGTTACTGGTGCCCGCCCTAGTGAATGATGATCAACGGGAAGACAAGTGATACAAGTTAAAATTGTATTATGTAGGGACCAGAGTGATAGAACAGTGGGCAGGGCATTTGCCTTGCACGCTACCCACCCAGGTTTGATCCCCGCATCCCATATGCTCCTCCGTGCACTGCCAGGAGTAATTCCTGAGTGCAGAGCCAGTAGTAACACCTGAGCATGGTTGGGTGTGGCCTAAAAAAAATTATATTATATAGAGATTATTATTATTAGCTTATATGTTGGGCAGTTGGTATGTTCCGCACACTGTCTGCATTTGAAAAAATTCACTCATTAATATTATTTAATCTTTGCTGCAAACTAAGAGGGAGATTTCTGTTCCTACCTAAGGAAATTGGACAACTTGCCTGGGGTCACAGAAAGACAGCAGAAGTAGAATTTTATCTAGATCTTTCTGACTTCAAAACCCGTGCTCTCAATCACTAGGCTAAATTATCTTCCACACAAGGATGAAACTTCTTAGAAATGAAACACAGACAACTAAACACAGAGGAGTTTAGTTTTTCTGTCACATGTGACATAAAAGCACAATGAAATGCATAAAATGATATATTTTGAGAGCAATGTAACATTCGCAGTTTGTTTGTTCCAATAACACCAAGACCTTTCTTCATTCAAAGTTCATCATTCTGTTTCATAAAGAAGTACAATAAAATGTTTTTGAAACATACCAGGTGCAGTTGCATTTGAAAGGTTTGCATTAATTTGAGCCAATATCAGTGATTCAAAGTGAGCCAGTTGCCTGGGTGAGAGGTATCCACTGATGACACAGAGGGACAGGTAAAGAGCATGGGGCGGGTATAACTCAGCGATCATTTCCAGGGGCAAAAGATACTGGGAGGGGGTTAGTTCAAAAGGCAAAAGGGCAGCTAGAAAATGTGCTCTCAGGTAGCAAAAGAATATAATTTTCATCCTAGACATGAAAAGTGCATTTGTTAGCACAAAGTGAAAAGCCCTCCAAATCTATAAGCTCTATCAACCTCTCTAACCTCCTATTTACACCAAAGTGTATTATATTCAGAGAAGGAAAATAACTCGAAACATTAATATGATCTTTGATTACATAGCTTTCTATCATAGCATTTTACCTTATTAGACACACAAATGTCTCTGGGTGTCAATTTTCTCTGCCATCTATGGGCACTGGATAATATCTGTTCTGGGCATGGTTATTCGAGAATACTGTACATGATATGACGCTAATTAGACCTTACTTATCCGGCCTTCAGCACATAAAGTTCTATAATAAATGCATATTGTTATCTTCAGTTACTCAAAATTATTCCATTGAATCTTGTCCTATTTATTCTGAAACAGAGACAAGCAGTTTCCAAGGTCCCAAAAGAATTCTTAAAAATTCCAAGGTTAGACTGAAGTACCTTCTCTTAAAGGTCCTTGTAAAATGGCAAAAGTCCAATTAAATTTGTTCTCAGAAACAAAAATTGATTTTCTTTTTCAATAATTCTATTAATTGAATCTTCTCCACCCCAGCCAAAGGCCAAAATTTTGAAGATAGACAAATCCTGGTATGTCCCTAAATAAGATCATCTTAGAGCACCTTGTCCTTACCAATACCTTCTACAAGCAGTTTGCACATATCGCTAAATTACTAATGCATGCCACCTTCCAAATAATCAAAATACCTTAAATATAAAGTGTCTGCATATATGGTTTTAAACACCCCCATAAAAGGCAAAAAAATAAATGCTGGCAGAGTTGCAATTAGCACAGATAGTCAAGCATTAATTTGGGTTACAGACAAAAACATTTTAGTCCTTTTTGGAAAACATTATGGCATTAAACTTCAAAATCATTTAAAAAATATGTTGTATCCTTGTGAATTTATACCAAGAAAACAATCTAATGATAAAAGCTATAGGCATGAAGACTTTCACAGCAGGGCGATTGTAGTAAAGCAAGTTGTGTAAAGATAAATAAATGTAAAGTAAATGTAAATGTAACACAAAAATGCATGCTATGAACTATTTCTTTTTCTCGGTTTTAAGATAGCTTTTTGGGGTAAGTTTTCAGTGTTTCCGAAATTAGACATCATCTTGCCTTCAATGTAATATTTCTTTTCTCCTTTGAAAAGCTGTTATGAAAGCAATGGTGCGTCTTCAAATCAGGAGCACGGTACGAGCAAGAAAACACAGCAGTGTGCAATCATTAAAATAGGAACTATGGGGGTTATGGAAAAACATGAGAAAAGAGCAAACAACTGTATTACATTTTAGATGATTAGGGGCTAGAGTAGAAAGGAAATGTCAACAAATGGAGTTTGATTTACAAGAAATATCTTTTCTTCCTTTTTACTTAGAGTGCCATTAATGTTCCTATGATATTGGGCATGTGTTAACATTTCTTCTTTTTTTTTAATTTTATTTAGTGGGGTTGGGGGGGGTCCCTCCCAAGCAGGTTTCAGGGTGGAGGGTGGAAGGTGAGGGTCTGGGGCATCAGACTCTGCCCGACTCAGCCAAGCATATGATTCAGTTCAAAGCTGAGGACTGGCAAAGCAATGCTAGGTACTAGTGGTTCTGGGGGCAACCAGGACACGCCCAGAATTGTTTGGGGATATAAGGGCGATGCTTTTATGCTGGGGGCCATACAGTTCTGGGGATCAGACTTGGGGTCATGCATGTAAAGCTTGTGATGCAGTCTTTTTCTTAATTTTTTTATTATACCACTGTGAGACATACAATTACAAAGGTTTTCATAACTGGTTCTTGGTAATACAGTATTCCAGCACCCGTCCCTCCACCAGTGTCCCATTTCCACCACCAATGTACCCCACCCCTCCCACCCACCCCCAGGCTGCCTCAACAGCAAGTAGCCCGCTTCTCCTCCTCTCTCTCTCTCTCTCTCTCTCTCTCTCTCTGTCTCTGCACATCTCTGCCTCTTATTTTACACATTGTGGCTAGCCCTGCAGATATTTAGAGTTTATCACTTAAGTCTTTTTGTGTATACTCAATGGTGAGTTTTAATCTGCCATTACCATTTCCCACACTTAGTAAAACACTGGTATCTATTTATATCCTATTAATGAATGCAGTCATTCTATATCTGTCCTTTTCCTTCTGACTAATTTCACTCAGCATGATAGTCTCATGTCCATTCATTTGCAGGTAAATTTCATAATTTCATCTTTTCTGACAGCTGCATAGTATTCCATAGAGTAGATGAACCACAGTTTCTTTAGCCAGTCCTCTGTTCTCAGACATTTAGGTTGTTTGCAGATTCTAGCTATAGTGAATAGGGCAGAGATGAATAAAGAAGTACAGATAGTGTTTCTGCTATGTGTTTTTTGGTCTCTCGGGTATATTCCCAGGAGTGCTATTGCTGGATCAAATGGGAGCACAATATCTAGTTTTCGGATGCCCATATAGTTTTCCAAAAAGGCTGGACCAGTCGGTACTCCCACCAACAGTCAGATCAAAATGGATTATAGAACTCAACATCAGACCTGAATCTATAAGGTACATGGAAGAAAACATAGGAGAAACGCTCTACGACATTGAAACGAAAAGTATCTTTAAAGACGACACACCACTGACCAAGCAAATGGAATCAAAGATAAACAAATGGTATTATATAAAATTGAAAAGCTTCTGCACCTCAAAAGAAAAGGTGACCAAGATACAAAGACAGTCCACAGAGTGGGAAAGAATATTCACCCAATACCCATCTGACAAGGGGTTAATATCCAGGATATATCAGGCACTGGTAGCCCTTCACAAGAAAAAAACAGCCAACCCCATCAAAAAATGGGGGGAGAAGAAATGAACAGAAGCTTCCAAAAAAGAAGAAATTAGAATGGCCAAAAGGCATATGAAATAGTGCTCTTCATCTTTAATCATCAGGGAAATGCAAATAAAAACAACAATGAGGTACCATCTCACACCACAGAGACTGGCACACATCCAAAACAGCAAGAACAACCGGTGCTGGCGTGGATGTGGGGAAAAAGGGGCTCTCATCCACTGTTGGTGGAAGTGCCGACTGGTCTCACTCATTTTTAAAATAAATATTTATTGAGCATCTACTAAAGAACTAGCCAATAGTCTAGACAAAAAGGAGGGGCACTGATTAAATAGACACAAAGGACTGTCCTCAAGAAGTTTACAGAGCTGATATGGACAGAGCAAGGCAGAGTGTGTGGAGAGGGAAAGACTCCAGCAAACCATTAAAGGAAAGCAAGGGGGAAATTGGTGTGAAGCTGTAGCAGCAATGCTAGATAGAGCTTGTGTAGTTGCTTTGGAGTTAGAGTTGGAAACGTAAATCAGGGTGCTCAGGGAAGAACTTGCTAAAAAGGTAACCCCTGAGAAATTAGTGGAAGGGAATCTAAGAGTCAGCCTGGCAAATGTTGGGGAGGGGGATGCAAATGCCCTGAGGTAAGTGGTTGCAAAGTAAACTCCTCAGAGATGAGCAGGAAGGTCTGTGAGGTAGGCCAGAGAAAATAGCAAGGCTAGAGCCTCCAAAGCCATTTTAACAAGGAAATCTGAGTGAAATGGGGTGCCGTGGAAAAGTCTGGAACAGAAAAGGACATTATCTGACCCATTTAATGGGTTTTGCAGCTGTGGTGAAGACTCTATCACGACAAGAACAGCAGTAGCAAGCTCGTTGTGAAGCCTGTTTTCATTATCGAGCAAAGAGACTTGGGCTAACATGGTCACTGAAACATGCTAAATAATAAAGTGATCCCTGGAAGTGATAGAATGGTAGAAGACTCTGGGCATATGTTGAGAGTGAGATTTGCAAATAAATTGGCCATGGTGTACAAGAGAGAGAAGAAGGGAAATCCCAAACTCACTGATGAATAAATAACTAGGGCTTGGGTATGCTAAGATGCAAAAAGGCTGTGGAAGACAGGGAAGATTTGAGTAAAAACATCAAGAGACTCCTTTGGAGCATTGCAAGTTGAGCCAAAGAAAGAAAGAATAAGAACTTCAAGCAAAGATGCCCCTTTAAGATGAAGCAATATCTAAAAAAAAAAAAACCCAAAGAACAGAAAAGGGCAATTAAGTTTGACAGTAAGACAAAAAATTAATAAAACAATGGTGCTAAGATAATTGGAGCGATAGCACAGTGTGCAGGACACTTGCCTTACATACAGCTGACCAAGGTTCAATGCCTGAGACCTGCCACGAGTGATACCTGAGCTCTGAGCAAGGGGTAACCCTGAACACTACAGTGTGTGAACCCCCAAGAGAAAAGAAGAAAAAAAGTAAAGAAACCCAAAACCAATCCTGCTAAGAATAAACCCAGAGAGAAGACAAACAAGAGGAGAGGTCTATCTCCAAGACCGGAAAAGAACAAGAGTGCTGGTCTCTGGGAAACTGAGGCCAGGCAGCACTAAGTTCTCTCCCTGGGCCACTCTCACCAAAGCTGTTCAGCTCAAAGCCTGAGTCTGACACTGTAAGTACCAGTGACAAGGTGATTTCCCACACGGTTGTCTGAAATGTGCTCGTTCCAGCCAGACTGAAGAATTGCTGGAAATTGGAAATCTGGTGCAGGGCGGAGGCACCTAGCCTGTTGGATCAGATGCTGTCAACTCAGGCTGGCTCTCCTTATCCACTGCTGGCCGTGAAACAGGAATTGCTCCTGGTTCTCCCCGGCACTCATGGCTTAGGCAGTGGGGGCAAGGATGTTCGCCATTAATAAGAAGGATTAGGAAAACAGCACAAGGAAGGGCAGATGAGGCCAAGTACTCCCCATGTCAGCAGCTTTCCCGCTCCTCCGCTCGGCATTTGGTGGAAAGACTAATGTAAAGCAAAGAATTCACTCTTCCGGAATGATTCCGGAAAGCTGTCCCAGTGCCATTTCCTTGGGGAGTGACTTCCTTGGTTCTGCTTTCGAGAGTGTTGAAGTCACCCTCCTCCCCAAGTCTGGGGTTCTAGCACTCACTGTGTCATCCTGCGTGTCATAGCGCTGCTCTGCGTCCTGCGATCTCATATGGAAAAATAAAGATAATGAAAAAGCAGGATTCTGGGCAGGTGACAGGACTCAGGGGCTTCCCAGCCCAGGATTCGGATCCGAGTGATGCTTACCAGGAACGAAGCACACACATGCAGCAACAGATGTGCTCGTTCACCCTCCCACACCTCCTTGGACCGGAACTGTTCATGGGATCTGAAGCCAGAAAAGAAAAGGCACTCTCTGGGCTTTTTTATTCTGGGCTGGGTAGGTGAATAGGAAACCTAGGAAACCCGTAGACTTTGCCTTCAGATAGAACTGTGGTTGAATTCTTGGCTCCCATACCCCTAGAAATACAACTTTAGATAAATGACTTAATCTTTTTTACGTCTTCATGGACTCCCCTGTAAAATGGACAGAGAAAAGCACAGGGAAATCCAGATTGCCGGGAAGCTTAAACAGAATGATAAACCTGGGCTGGAGAGCCGCCACAGGGCTCAGTTGCTTGCCTTATACACAGCTTTTCCTAGCTCCAAACCCAGCACTGCACCGTCCCCCTAAGCATCTCCTGGAGTAACTCCTGGTCACAGAGCTGGGAGTATCCCCCAAGTACTACCAAGTGTGGCCCAAAACACAAACAAAATGATAAGAAATGAAATACCTAACAATTCTAATATTCACAATCCAATCACAACAATAGAGGTGACTCTGGGTATTTAAAGAGGCGGTCATTGAATTCAGATGGTTACCATAGCAATGGAGAAAAGCCCAGCATGCCCTCACTTCCAGTCTCAACTCAGCTTCCCAACCTCCATCCCCCTTACCACCATCATCACCACCATCACCACCCAGCACCTCTCCACCAAGTCTACGCCTGGAAAAGAACAACTTCAAGGGGACGATTTTAAGAAAAGAATCCAGAAAGGAGGAAATTAGACACCTGTAAAAGCACAAAATGAGAGCAAAAAGCAAAAAGTAACTTACTGGGTTGCCTAAAGATTGGGGAATAAACTTCCCTCTTTTCCTAGTTTCCCACAGGCACAAGATTTGCTTAGCAAACAGCTGTAGTTTCTATCTGGCTACAGAGGGACTGGAGAATGATTGCGGGATTTGGAAAGGACAGCTGAGTCCGCTCAGCTCAGCTCTCTCCTTTTCATCTGCCTCATGTCCGTGCTCAGGAAGCCCCGAGGCCTGGTGATTTTAGAACATCCTGTGAGGGCGAGACAACACAGCGATGGTCCTCTTGCCTCTCCTAATCAAGCTTCCACTCAGTATCAGTAGAAATAAATAAAGGTATGGCCTTCATTGTGATGTCATTCTATCTTAGTTTGTTGGAAACTCAAGTAGAGAATTCAGATAAGAACCCTGAGAAATTCCCAGCAAGGACGAAGAGTCCTGGTGTCGGGAGTGAATAGGACTTAGTCCCACCCACTGCAATGGACAAGAATTGTAACTAATGAAAGCTGAAATTACCCAGGCCTCATCTCTACAATGAACTTCATACTCAAAATTCAGCTTTGCATTTGTCAGTGGATTTATCTTGAAACGCTATTAGTTGTCAGACTCACCTGGGAAAATTGTTTAAAATGCAGACCCACCCCTAGACATCACTAGGATTCTGAGTCAGTAACTATTTTTCACAAGGACCCCAATGAGATTCCCACACTGGAAAGCCAGATCTTTAACTACCAATCCTCATCCTGGGTTGTATATTGAAATAACTAAAAAAAAAAAAGTTCCAATTCTGATTATCCAGGTCCTCCTTCTAGACATTCAGATTTAATAGGTTAGGTATGAGGCCGATCTATCTACACTTTTAAAGTTCTTGGGTAATTCTAATGTGCAGTTTCAGCTCTACTGGCATATCTCCTTGAGAAATCTTTTGTTTTTCTTTAAGTATTTTGTTACTGATGGTGGCAATTAGGGCCTCTGTCTCTGTAGTTCTTAGTCCCCTGCAAGGTACAACACTGGTAGCCGATAGCATTTTTGGAAATGCCTACCCCTGGAGCCCCCAATTCCCTGCCATCAGAGCGCTAGTTACCACTCTAGGGCAGCCCTTCTCCTCTTCCTACCTGGCTCCACTGTGGCTTCAAATGAAGTGCAATTTACATCTCTTTAACTAGATGTATTGGTGTTATTACCATTGCAATCCTATTGATTGCAGTGCTGCTCTTAGCAACACGGTCCATTTTTATCATCCTTAGTCACTCTTGCGTGACTCCATGCGTATAAACAAGCCCTGATGTTTAAACCAGTACACATGTTGAGGGTCAGGGGATCCATCTTCAAATCTCTAATGGACTTGTGAAATGAATACTAGCAAGACAACCTATCTTCCTCTCTATCTGTCTCTCTCTCTCTTCCTCTCTCACATACTCCCTCTCTCCCTCCCTCTCTCTCTCTCTCTCTCTCTCTCTCTCTCTCTCTCACACACACACACACACACACACCACTTCAGTGATTCTTTTTCAGGCCCCCCTAGATTGTCCTTCTGAGGACAAGCATGAACAGGACAGGGACTTGAGCCCAGCTTCCCCAGGATAAGCTCCTGTCTATGTGGAGTCCTTCATTTAAAGAGAAATGATTAATTTACCCAAGGTCATCATCCGGCCCAATCTACATATAACAGTGATCTCAGCATATTCCTTTTGGGTAGATTTGAACCTCCCCACTCCTGCCACAGCTAACAGCTGCCTTCTCTTCAAGATTTGGTCTTTTAGCTCATGCTGGATTTACACCAGAGCAGGGAGGAAGTCTGGGGGCTGGGTTCCAGAGCAGAAGGACTCTGGGCAGTGAATGATGAGGTAGGGAACTCAAGGTAGCAGTTAGGAAAATCTGAAAGTGAATAAAAGCAGAGAGGGCAGCTTGCATTGTGCTCTCCGAGACAGTGACAGATAGACTTGACGGATATGATGGCCCACTGGACATATCACCTAAATTGGTTCAGTATGGATCACAAAATATGATATAGAAATGGTGGAGGAGGGTGAGTGTTAATCAAGGATGTAGTTTGATGGAGACCCAAAGAGATCTGACAAGCCATCAAATTTAGAGGCAAGAAGGAAAAGCCTGTACGGTTTGACAGAGAATGATGTCACCACAACTTTAAGATTGGAAACCTCGTCACTTGAAGATGAGTAACTCAGGAAAAGTAACCAGGGACCAACAGAAATACGTTGGTGAGCAGACAGAGAAAAGAAAGGGGCAAGAGTAG
The DNA here is from genome assembly GCA_021461705.1 of Cryptotis parvus. Lineage (NCBI taxonomy): Eukaryota > Metazoa > Chordata > Mammalia > Eulipotyphla > Soricidae > Cryptotis > Cryptotis parvus. The sequence goes on from JAJIBD010031874.1 coordinate 82,040, forward strand.
CAGGTTTCCAAGGGAAAACCTAGATTCCTTATGCAGAAGGCCAAGTCCCTTTCTAAGCCCTTGCGCATCTCCTTGGTCCCATGCTCTGACTGACACCCTCATCCTCACCCTTGACACAGCACAATCAAAACCCAGTTGCCTGTTGGCCATTGGGGACAACACTTCTAAAATGAGGCTGAAGAACTGAAGGGTCAGAAGCAGGAACCTCTGAGCTGAAACCCTAGATCCACCCTTTACTCATTTGGGGGTCCCAGAAAGGTCATTTACTTCTCTACTCATGATATCCCTTGAGCTCTTAAGCTACAATTCGACTAATTTCCACTAAAACTGACAGACGATTCCGAGCCCTGTAGGTCAGCATTTCCTATAGCTCTCAGGCCCTCTCCAGACCTGTCCAGACTCTCTCGAAAGGTTTGTGAGGAATGAAGATGTTCCGTGTCCCACAAAGTTACAAAGGGTTCAAAGTCCCAGAAATCTGGGGGAACTTTAATCAGGCTACAAAGGTCTCTGGAGAGACAGCTGTAATGGGTTCCAAATGAGCTGTCAAGTGGCAATTTGTCTGAAGAGGTCAAATACCTATTTCCAGAAATTTCCACTTAGGAAAAATAATATTTCCATAAAGGAACACAGAGGATGAGTGTGTCAGTAAACATTATTTGGGTATTTGGGGCATGCACCTCTACTTTTTATTTTTTATTTTATGCCAACTCCAAATCCAGTCCTTTTCTTGTCAAATGTAATACTGCCAGACTGAAACTGACAAGACATACAATAAAGTTAGGAAGACAAACACAGAGACCTAGATAGTAACCTATTTATTTTCCAGAGGGGGAAAAAAGTAACAACTATTCTAGCAAAGAAAATAGCCCGCATTGGGTCATTTTTTTTCCTGTTTTCCCCCTCAATTTAAGAGAAAAACTTTTCAAATTCACACAAAATGGCCCACACTGTCTGTTTTGCTGTGGTCGTCTTCAAATACATAACCTTTCAGGTCACTATGAAACATTTTTTTTGAAATATGTCTCAATCTGTCTTTCAGTGTGACAATGAAATTACCAGACAGTTCAGCATGTGACATGACTGAATTAGGTTTGTCGCTGACCAAATGCTATCATTATCATACTCCATTCTTCACTTCCAAGGGGTAGGAGGATAGGGAGTGGGAATCACCCCCCCAAACAAAAAACCCTGATTATTTGTACAAGTGAAGTGGCCAGGTGGAACAACATTATTCCCACCTTCCCTTCCCCAGAAGATCTGAAGTCAGCATAACTATTGATGCAGAACCAGGTTTACTTAAATTCTTCTGTCACCCCTCACTCACTCTGCTGGCCCCACATTCTAACTCCATTAGTTGCATATACCTGTCCAAGTCCCTGTGGACTAGCAAGGAGCACCTTGGAATATCTTCTGACTGACGTTAAGAGAAGTACTTGACCTTTTTAAGAAACCCTGAACAAACTTGCCTTGAATATTTCACTATATCATGGGAACAATCATAAATGGCATATAAAAATGCAGGACCTGTTGGGATCAATAAGCTGTCCACCCAGAAAAAACACATACATCCACATAATATTATGTGGATATATGTAATCCAGAAATACACTTTTTTTAAAAACAGCTACACGGAGACTTTCTGCAGAGTATAACTGGTTTTGTTCTAAAGCTGGAGACGCTGGCCTCAGTCTGGGGAATACCCACAGGATCAGATGCGATGCCTGCCATGAATGCCATCTTTGTTACTTAGGGCACTGTCCTAAAATGATTCTGCTAAAATTCAAATAATTTCATCTAGAAGGGATAACATATTGGGTAATTAGTAGTGGCTAAAATATTGAACTTGAAGTGATCAAGTGAAAATATTTGCATGGGTATGTTTATTGGTTTAGCTGGCAGAAGGCAAATTCTCAAGGACGGGGGGTTAAAGACAGGTAATGTGATGAGGAGATAGACAAAGAGGGGAATCCAGGTCAAGCAGAAATAGTCTGAGCATGTCCAGACGTGGCTACAATAGCAGCACAGGGCTGCACGGGGACCTTGGTGCTGGGGGACAACGCCTGATTTTTCATATTGTCTCTCTTCTTGAGAAAAGCCTGTTTTTACAACCTGTCTCTGAGGCATCTTTAGAATTTGTAGGTATAGCCCCAAAAGTCTCAGAAGCATATGCAAATAAAATAAGACTGAAGAATTTCCTCTCCGACTCAAAATAAACAAAGAGTCTGACAAGTCACCCCATACCAAGTCAATGTGATAAGAGACATTAGCCTGTTCATGTATGCACCTTGTACTGAAGAGCACTCTGCTCCCTCTCTCCCTCTCCCTTGCTCTCCCCCGCCTCCTCCCTCCATCCCTCCTGGTTCCTCTCTCCTTTTGCATTCAGAAGAAACTTAGGCCTCCCTTCCAATGAAATGGAATGCCAGCACCCAGGGAAATAACTAGACTGCAGATGTGCATGTGCGTGCAGGGAGAATTCCCGCAGGTGCCAACATCAAGGGGCTGGAGTTTCCCCATGACCTATTCTGAGGACAGAAAGAGAGAGAGAGAGAGAGAGAGAGAGAGAGAGAGAGAGAGAGAGAGGATTTGGCAAGCACTCCCATCTGAAGACCTTCCAAACATTTCTCTACTCCCTCCAGAATGAAGCTACCTCCTTGTCAATGAGATTTTCTATAAATTTGCTTCAATGGCCATGCAGGTTAAAAAAAATAATAATAATAATAGCCTAGGAGGCTGGGCTAAAGACCAAAAAAGTTAAAGTGCTTACAAGGCAAATAATGTGGACGAGGCAGGATAAAAATCAAAAACAGAATTTAAATGGTCCCAGCCTCAGAATTTATAAAAGACCAAGTCCTGACCTATGACAGAAATGAGAACTTTATTGGGCACGTAATTCAGAAAGGCAGGAAAGGCTGATACACAGAACACAATGAATGTCAGGTTAAGGATTTAAATCTCCGTCTGACAGGGTCGGAAAACCAATACAATAATGCCAGGGAGCAGGCGAGGGAAAGGAGACGTGCTGTGCAAATCTAGTGCTGTGGGGAACTTTGACTGCATAATTAGCCCGTGTTGTAATTAAGAATCTAGAGGGCCCATTGAAACACAAGCACAATGGGTAGATTTTGGGTTCTCTGCATTGAGCCAGAGTACTTAACACAGTGAGAGTTTTCCCCAATTTTGGCTGGAGACTTCAGCCGGCTGACAGCCAGCGAGACTTATAAACATGTGGGCACTACCTGTTTTATAACAGCCCTGACTGACAGGAGGGAACTATTTTTAAAAAAGTCCTTTCATGTTGGTTTCAGCTTTGGGTTTTCCGTCTAAGCTTTGGGAAAATACTTCTTTGCCATGTGATTACACTAGGCAATTGGAAGAAACTTAAGCTCATTACAGGCATGAGGTCAAGGCTGAGCTGATCACCAAGCCAATGAAAAGCTGCCGTTACAGGCTTGTTTTATTTATGGAAACCGGGATATCAAATGAGATGGAAAGAGGAAGAGAGAACGTGGCTTCATTTGGAATATGTCTCTGGATGCCATCTACTCGCTCTCTAAAGATAGAAGACAACGTCATGCGTCTTTACCTTTGAAAAAACTCACAGAAGAGTAAGAAGCCACAGCTCCAGTGGTTTCGTGCTAATTCAAAGAACCCATCTTCACAGGAGAGTAAGGTAATATAAGGAGACGAACACATTCTGTTCATTTCCACTGCTCCTTCCAGCTCAGTCCAAAGACCCCAGGGTTCGGGAACTCAGCTTGCAATACTCATTGGGGAAAATGAAACAAAGAGAAAACACACCACCACCACCACCCAGCCTTCATTTTAAGAGTAGATCATAGTTACAACTATTTGCAATACAAAACTGCAACATCATAGGCTAAGGATATTGGAGACAGGCTGGCCTCCAGGGAACCAAGGGGCAGTCATTCTTATCTTCCCCGCTTTCTGCAACGCTCATTCCAGAAAGGTTTTGTTTGCTTGTTTTTGTTTACTTGGGGCCACACTCAAGGGTTTCCTGAGTCTCCTCTGAGCTCTGTGCTCCTGAGTCACTCCTGGTCATGCTCAGGGCTCAGGACCAGGGCTTAGACCTGTGCCTCCCACATGCCCAATCTGAGCTCCAGTCCTTGTATCTAGCTCTCTAGCCCTGAAAGAGGCGGAAAAAGTCCTGCTTTTACTTTTTAAGGCTATGTAAGATTTCACCAATAATTTCTTTATGACCCATCAAGAGAAACTCCCCTGGTCACTTAACACCCACCAAGCTATCCAGAATAAAAAGAATGGATATCAGAGAAACATCCACTTTCAGGTTCAGAATCTTTAATCCAAGAGAGGAGATAACTTTAAGAAACTCATTGGTGAAACTGACATTTATAAGAATCAAGAAAGGAGACCTTCAGTAAAAATGTGGTGAGCAGAAGCTCTTGGGCCCTTAATATAGTTTATCTTTCACATAAAGGTATCTTGAAAACCTTTACACAAGTCCTTTATGAGGGGAATAATTTCTGAGCTAGGGCAGACAATAGTCTTTCAAATCCATTCTCAGTTTAGAAAGCATTTGTAAGGGAGGATTTTTTTCCCAGCCACCACATGAGAAGTGTGTGATGCCCTTGGAAATCTCTGTAATTAACAATAAGCCTCTTTCACAATTGTAAGTGGACCCTCATACCCTAAAGTAGCACCAATGCTGCTATTTCTGACCTACACCCTTCATTTTATGCAATGTCTTTGTAAAAACCAAGGGCAAGAACAACCTGGAGAGAAATTTTCAAATTTTGGACGGAGCCACCAAATCAATAATGGCGGAACAAAATGAATTATCAACCTCCACTGCTTCAATCACAGGGAAAGGCAAGGAGTTAGCCAAAAGAGAAACTGCGGTCAATGTTAAGAAACAGAATGAATTGACTTTGAGGTAGGCTTATATCTAATTAAATGAGACTGGGGGGCAAAGGCAAGGCAGACTCATCCGCAACTGATAAGGAAGTGATCAGAGGCAGGTGACTCAGCTCAGTTGAACTGCATTCCTGTTTCCTAGGCAGAAAAGGAGTGTAGAGAGGGGAGAGGGAAGGGGGCACAGGAGAAACTGCCAGTCTTTCCTAGTAGATTTTTCCCTACTATCTGCATGAAATATCACAAATTTTCTCCCCTGGGAATTGAGTTACCAGCTCTCTCTCTCTCTCTCTCTCTCTCTCCTCTCTCTCTCTCTCTCTCTCTCTCTCTCTCTCTCTCTCTCTCTCTCTCTCTCTCTCTCCCCTCTCCCTCCCTCTTTCTCTCTCTCCCTCCCTGTTTTTCTCCCTCCCTCCCTCCCTCCCCTCCCCCCTCTCTCTCTCATGGGGTGGGTGGGAGCATGGTATATTAGCTAAATGCCAAGAAAAAAAACAAATGATGCCATTGGTTTTAGAGGTGAGCCAAGTTTTGAAACCCTTGGATATTTATTATAAAGCTTGAAAATTTGATAATTAGACTCTGGTTCTCAGGCTAGGGTCATAGATACCATCATCAGTTTTTCGCCTGGTGCCCAGGATCTGCATGGGGAAAATAAGAGATTCCAAGGCAGCCAACACTCCTAGTGGCTCCCTCCCTAGGAACTTGATGTGAAGATAACAACCTCTCATTTGCTCCACCAATCATCACACCTCTGTTGCCTTATTTTTCATTTGTTTTGGCAAATCAAAGTACCCTGTGCAGCACCCATAAATATACACAGACACTGCATGGGAGGCCCGTGAGGGGCATAAGCTTTGCTCCTCAAAATCTGAGCACACATAGGAGTCTTCCTCTCTCAGAGCCCACTCACCATACCCACACCAATCCCCAGTTAGAGCTAAAATCTGCACTAGGAGAAAAATGCACCCAATGCCCCTAATCGGCACTCAAAGCAACAGCCATTTGGACTGTACTCCAAACCTTTCCAACACATATTAATATTTCCTGCTTCATTTGCAAACTTCCAGTGATCCTTAAATGTGTGACACCTAGGGCTTTGGAAACTCTTAAATAAGCCAGGATGATTCACCATTTTTCTGGTCTTTCACAGCTGTTCAAAATTCCCTTTCAGAATCACAAAATCTGGGGCTGAAATGATAGTAGAGTGGACATGCATTTGTCTTGCATGTGACCAACCCTGGTTCAATCCCTGCCATTCCATATGTTCTCCCAAGCCCTCCTGGAGTAATTCCTAAGCACAGAGCCCTGAGTAAACCCTGAGTACTTCCTGGTGACCTCAACAAATAAAAAAGTCATGAAATCTATCTTCATACACTTGTACTCTAGAATAGCAAAAGAAAGTAATTAACAAACCCCAGTCAAGATTTTTCAAAGTGGAAAAAAAAATAAGTGACTGGCAAAGGGGTAAAAAGATTTGGCCCAGTAAGGCCAATAGTAAATAACTGGACACTGACGGACCAGTCTTTGGTCTTTCTATAAAGTTAAATTCACAAGTTTTGCATGACACCTTATCAGGAAATTATAGATCTTATTATTGGGAAACTGGGTGGCAGGTGCCAAAAACATTTAAATTCATCCCATTTCCAATTCATGAAGCCTATTGTAGCTTGATATTATAGTTTTATTAGATTTGTGCATTTAGCTGGGAACCTATTATTATAATAAAATACAAATACAATTATTGTTTTCTTGCAGTGAGAACCTCAGAATTATCTAACACCTTATTGTTCCCCCATCAAAAGAAATCCCAAGTTTGAGGGATTATTTTTTAAGACTTTTAAAGAAATGTCGTTTCCTCTGTCTATTTTCATAATAGTGCTTGTTCTGGTGCTGCTTAATAGAGACATAAAGAAAAAGACCCTGAGCTGGAATCTTTCTGTCACATAGGCTTCCTTTGATTACAGTATTATTCTTATATCTCTCATAGTTTTGACTGTTATCTCTGCCTATCCAAGCCTTCCCTCCTCCTTCAGCACTCATTAATTGAGATGGTATTTGAGGAAAGTTGATCCTCTGATATACATTTCATATGGCCAAGTGCTCACCTACTATTACACACCAAATGGAGTTTAATACCATCCATAATGCTCAAATAAGCTCCTTGTCATATGATACCCACTCATCCATCCCTCGTCAATGCTCTTACAATTCCTCTTTTCTCCATTTTCTTTTTTTTCTCTTATATTTTCACTTCATGTTATTCTGTTCTATCTACATCCATAAATAGAAATGAGTCAAAAACACTGAAGGGAATCATGTTATATATGAACAACCACTGAAATTAAGCCAGGATCGCTGACTTTAGAGTGCCAAAGGACCTTGGCTCATGTCATCCAACCTGTCATTTTCTTGGTGAGGGATTACAGGACCTAGGAAGATCACACAAAAGTCAAAACCTGTCACCTACTTCATAGGTTTCAGTCAATAAACCTGGTCTCTGTGCCTAACACACAGCCAGCAACATATCTCATAGTTCTCATGAAGACCTCATGACTTTAGCACAAGCAATCCGTTTAACAGATGAGGAAACTTACACACAGAGAGTTTAGGTAACTTGCCCAAAGACACACACATTTGCCTTGCACCTATATGGCCCTCCATGCCCTACCAGGAGTGATCCCTGAGCACAGAGTTATTAGTAAGCCCTGAGCACTGATGGGTGTCTACCCCCACACACATCAAAAAAAAATTATATATATATATATATATATAATACAAATATATATAATACAAACAGAAATCATGCTGAGCTCCAGAGTGAGTGATTGGATTGACTTGACTTGGGGGTAAAAAATGTGGTCAACAAAGCTCGTCCTTTGGAAAGCTAGAGTGACACTCCAAGTGGGGACTTAAATGTACACTCTAAAACTAATGCAGTGAGGACTGCATCTGCTGGTCACCTACCACATCTCCCACTTGCACCCTCCTCTCCATGGTCTTCTCACTGCCCCCAGGTCCTATCCTTACACCCAAAGTCAGCAGCAGAAAAGGAGTTTGGTGAGCTCAGAGGCATACACAGAGCAGGACATGGGCTTTGGCTATGGGAAGAGGGTCTCTCCCCACGCATTTTCTTTCTCTGATTCTCCATGTCTCTTTCTTTTGCATCATCCCCCACCACCACCGCCTCTCCCCTTAACCCCGACAGTTCCATAAAGTACATGAATGGCCAATGGACTTGGCCCTATACGAAAGTATTTGTGCATTCTGGGAAAGAGCAGTAAAAAAATGCCGGTGGCTGTTATTAGTCCAAGTTTGTGGCAGGAAAAACACCCATCATTTCCTGGGAAGGTCTGGCTTTCAGGGAGGTCCACAGGAATATAAACTAGACTCTGCAAGAACTAGGATTCGAGAAGCTGGAGTGTTAAATCAGAGGCTAGAAGACACTGAGGCTTTCAAAAGTCCCGTGTAGCAGGTGAGAGGAGGATTTGAATGCTTACTTCTTTTTTTAATTATCTGATGTGAACACCAACCTCCTTTGTTGCCTTCAGCTAAAGCTGATAAGGAAAGACACCAATAAATATCCTGGCCGTCTGAAGGGAGAAGCCATGTTTCATGGGACTCCCTGCTTCTACAGCTGTTGTTAAAATATTACTGCTAATTAGCTGGCTAGTTATATATAAACCCTTACAAAGGAGTATTTTTACACAATCATAAAATAAATTAAACTACCAAAAATTCACGCTGTTAATTAAAATAACCCCTATGGGAGGGGGGGAAATCGCTACAAGGCGGGAGGTAAACAGGAGGCAATCTCGCAGGCCCGAACTGATTAATTTTATTTCCCATTACAAGTATTTGCTAATATCATCAAAATTGGAAAATAAAGCAATTGTGCCCCGACAGTCACCCGAAGGAGGTGTGTGTGTGTGTGGGGGGGAATGAGACTCCTCTAATGCACTGGGGTTCAAACGCTTTCTCCTCTATGTTGGAAGGCAAGGTGGGGGTCGGCAGAGTCACATCTCTATGCACCAATATAGCTCCTGTCCTCGACATCCGCCCTGCCCGAGTCTGCAATCACAATCATGCCCTCTCCCTTCCCATAAGATCACATCAAAGTCATTAGTGGTATACAAGAGAAATAAAGCTGCTGAGAGTGACGGGGGGGCTGTAGAAAAACAGACTACTCTACCCCCCAATTCCAGGAGCAGATAAGGTTCTCATGCTTGCTCACGCCTATCTCTGCAGCTCCAGGTCTTCCAATGGAACTGGATCTTTCTAAAATGTGTGAATTCCTATATTTTCATGATGGACCAAGCTCTTAGTGGATTACTATTTTCAAGATCATGGTTAAGAAAAAACCCACAAATTTCATTGACAAACAGAACCCAAAGACTACTGAGAGCATGGACTGAATCTTCAAGTTCTCTGCCTTTTTCACGCTCTGCCAAGTTCTCAGCTAGACTAATTCAGCAGGAGAAGCTGCAGAGGAGTTACTTGTTCATCTCCCCTGAACTCTCCCACTCACACTTGTCCTTCAAAGCCAGAGTTACCTGCAACTAGAATCCGAAAGATCCCAAAAAAGACTAACTCCTATCCCTTCGGCCAACCATAGGCTTTGGGGGTTATGACCTAGAACCTTTGTTGGGGGGTGTATTTCTGTTTTCACCCCCTTGAAATTCACCCACAGGCTCAAGCCTACCCAGCATTAATAGATGACTTTTCACAAAGACTCGGACTTACTTTGTTGATGGAATTCCAAACATCTGGAAGAAGAGGCAAAACTTTAAGCCTCCATCCAGATGTTCTCCCTGCGCAACTCCAAACAGCCAGATGTTTTTTGGGGGAAAACAGCCTTTTCTAAATAGTATCCTGCCTTTAACCGAGATAATGAACAGGTGCTTGAGCAACCCAAGAGAGCAGATGAAATAGTAAAGACTCATTGGCTCCTACACGCATTCGAATCATTTATTCCTGTCAATTTGGCTCCACTGTGCAGTTTTTCTACTAAGCCGCAGTTGGTACAGGTAAATGTGAGCACTTCAGGGCGGCCCTGTATTCGGGAAGCAATGGCCAGGGTGTCCAGGGAATGCAAGAGCCCCAACACTAATTCCTGTGAATTCTCTCTCTCCCTCCCTCTCCCTCTCTCTGTCCCTCTCTTTCTTTTTTCTTTCTCTCTCCCCCCTTTCCTTCTCTCTGAATCTCCCTGTCCTTTTCTCCCTTCTTCCTCTGTTTCAATCTATCTGTCTCTCACACTTACACAGAGACACAGACACACACAGACACACAGACATAGACACAGACACAGACACACACACACACACACACACACACACACACACACACACACTGCACCAGCCCACTGTGCTGCTCCTCGGGGAAAATCTCTTTATTCCTCATCCTGACTATACAGCCCACATCAATGTTCTGACTTCCAGCCTCCACCTTTGCACGGCAGCCAAATGACTCATCTAACACTGCAGCTGGGGATCTCAAGCTCCTTCTCAAAGCTCTCCCCCACACAAACCCCCAAAAAAGGAAAACCTCCTCTTCAGAATGAAGCCCAATAACTCAGCACCACCAGCAGGACTCTTGGCCAGAAGGTGATTTCACAGCACACCGCAAGTCCCAACAATCCCTATCAACCCTGTGCCCTGTGCTCCCACCCACAAAGAATGAATCACTATGCTGGAGGAATCCTGTCAGACTCCAGCTCTGCTCTCAGTGAAGCTGGAGTTTTCCTGCCCAGATCATTGGGAGATGCCCATTGGATTGCACAGGATTCAGCAGGTACCAAAGCTGGCTATGGTCTCAGCAGCCAGATCTGTCACTCCATCTTCTGCTCTCTTCTAATGTGGCTTTCAGTTGGCCCTCTCCAGTCACCATGATTGTGGGCCCATTTTCAAGGCTACCTATCTGATCTCCTACGTAGCTCTTTAAATCACCCTGACTTAATCTTATGCTACAGATTCTGCAGCAGCTCAGGCTGCCCTGCTGATGGCACCCTCTCAGTCCCCCTGGCCTCATCACACTCTGTCCACATCCGCTCCGGCTGTAACATGTCCCCTCCTCAAGTCAAGGAGCTTGGCCTCCTGTCCTCTGCTCACCTGAGTAAGCACTGCTCCACTGCTTACTCATTCCCAGGCATCATTTACAGCTCAGAGGAAATTGTCTGTTGGGCAAACCTGTTTCAGTTCCCCCTTTCCATACAAAACTTTTTTCATTCATTTTTATAGCCACAGTTACATAGAATTATACCCCCTTCTCTTCTTGCAAAGCGTTTACAATCTTACTTGCTTAGTAAGGTGAATTTCGGTATAGGAGACAGGTATGCTGCACTCAGCCATGGTGAGAAGCTATCCTGCAGCCGTGCTCAGAAGTGACTCCTATCAGTGTCCAAGGGACCCATAGCTGACATCAGTGACTAGATGGAAGCATGGTTGGCTGTAAGCAAGGCAATCACTTTAACCCCTGTGTTAACTCCATAAAGGCAAGCTTGTAATTAATGCCTTTATTTTCTAATAGACTGTGAAACCTACTGAGGGCGCGGTTTATGTTCTTGCTCAATTGTATTCCCAACCCCTAACAAGCTACCTGGTTTGTTAATACTACTAGTAGATGTTTGTTAGCTGTAACCAATGATTTAAATCCACGACACAAGTCACTCCTAGAAAACAGCAGCTTTATTTTGTCCCTCTGTAGGGTTCATAAGATGCATTTGTTGAAGGAATATTAAGTGCAGAGCAAGAGGCCTGCACTTCTCAATCCATCGATGTGGCTCAGGCTTGAACATCCTCCTGCATGAGCTGTGAACTCTCCATCTCTAGAATCACTCCCAGAGAGGACAGACGAACCTCACCCATAATGGTCTAGAATGAATGCAGCTCATCCACATGATTATCTCTCATGGACTTTCCAAGTAGACCAGAAAGTGGGAGAACCTAAGGAAGAGAGAACTGCAAAACAAACATGTGGTTGCAAAACCCCCAGAAGGAAGCGTGCAGGAAGAGTAAGAAGAGTGGGTGTTTTGTTTTGTTTTTAGACTGAAGTTCTCTTAATTGTTGGCAAGTGGCCACCTTAAGGATTTATGTAAAATGCACATGTGATGGCTGAAAGAGATGTCAAAGATTTTAGTCCTAACTCACTGTCTGAGGACTAACCCTTCACGCTTAGACTGCTCCTTATTTTTCAACAAAGATAGGACTCAAGGGGATTCAGACTTTCAAGACCCAGGCAGGAAACTGTGCTAGTCACATGGAATCATTTTGACTGTTTTCTCAGCTGCCTCCTAAGAAAACAAATTTAACATTTGTCACCCTCATTCCTGAATAAGAAAAGCGATTTCACTTTCTCCTAGAGCAAAAACCACAAGGTGGATTTGGCATTTGTTGAGTGCAGAGTGAGGCTCAGATTAATGGCTTGTGAGGCTTTGCTTTTACAATCTTTCTCTATTTTCACATTCAAGAAGCTAAGTGAATTGCCCACGCCTCGTCATGGGGCTTCCTAATAGAATGATCCCACCAGGAAAATGTTCTCTTCCGACCCCTTGCCATTCTTTTTCTGTTCTTTCTGTTTCATGTTGATGGGCATAATTAGTCAGTTTCTGGAATATAAGAACAATTAGAGGATGGAGGTAGAAAAAAAAAAAAACCAGTATTAAGCAACACATGATAAAAGGGCCCCACAGGACCTGCCTTTTACTTCTTTTGTCTAAGTTGACAATCATCTTTCATATTCCCTCATTAACTTTGGAGCGTGTCTCACATCCCTTATCTATTATTAGTTCACTAATTTTTCAATCACTTTAAGTTATTTATTATTCTTATTAAATAGGTGAATTGAAAATGTAGATCAGCTAAATAAATATTCTGCCCCAGTAATGCCAATTTGGTGACAATTCAGATTAGAGCCAGGATTCGAACCCAGGCATTGTCTCATATCTAGACCTAATAAACACATCAGCACAAGAACAGAATGGGTGGAAGTTTTTAAATAAAGACCCAGTGAGTTCTCATAGCAGGTCCACTAGAGGTAATGATATTGTCGCTCCCAAGAAGACATTTAGGAGTATCTGAAAATAATTTTGATGGACACAATAGGTAGGTACTATTGGCATCTAGTAAATTAAGGCCAGTGATGTTCTGAACATTGTATAATTCACAGGGCAGTCGCACAACAAAATCAAAAAAGGTAGAGTCTTAAATAGGAAAAGTGTCAAAGCTGAGAAATTCCGCAATAGGTTCTCTCAATTCATCATGTTATTTTTTGTTTGAGGTCACACATAACTATACTCAAGGCTTTCTCTCATGATCTCTGTGTTCAGGGATCATTGCTGTCAGGACTCAAGGGATCATAAGAGGTATTAGAACCCAGGTCAGTTTGTTTGCAAGACAGGAAATATACCTGCTGTACAATCACCTTAGTTCTCCTGTCATTATAGAATATGGACTTTATGCCGCCCACTTGTGACCTATATTAAAAGAAAAAAAATTAAACAGCTCATTACTTGTTGATACCCATATCAACATTGATACTGAGCAATGTCTGAATCAGGTAAGGCTCTTTTCAAGAATCATTTGGGAGAGGATGAGAAGAAAGCAAGCAAGAGAGGCAAAATTAATGAGAGCCCTACACCACAGTAGTGAACACCTGGATCACGTGACCTGGAAATCAGCCCAGAGAAGAGGAAACAGGCTGAATTGTGTCTTTGTGAATAACAGAGTCTGCTGTGGGAATCACTTTCCCCCATTTAGAAGAGGTAGTTCACGGAAGCAGAAGTGATCAAATGCAGGAGCTCACAAGGATACTTATGTCCCTGGCCTGGATATTCTGGAGCTCATCAGAACATCTTATTTTAGGTCTGGTCACATAACCAGAGGTTTGTGTCATGTGAATGAAACTCACAGACATGGGGGCAGAGCTGCTACTGGCTCTCCCTGTGCCCAGCCGCTCACGAGGAGCCCCAGGAGGGATGGCAGGTTCTAGCCCTGGCCCGCCACCCCAGCAGAGCCTTGCAACAAGCCAGACGACCCCCCCCCACTCCATGAAGGTCTCCATTTTCACATCTGGACTTCTCTCTCATCAGAACTCCACCCAGCAGACCAGCCTATCACAGTCCGGCTCGCATGGCCGCTTAGCCACACGGTCCATCAATAAATGCTGGACTTAGAGATGACTATAAGAGTATGCTACCTGCACGGCAGAGCCTGGCAAGCTACCCGTGTTGTATTTCATATGCCAAATACCAGTAACAATTATAGACCTCATTCCGGAATGGATTGAGGCTCTTTATGTTCCTGGAGCAAGCAGATGCCCTTGGGTTCTACTAGCATGAGACAGGACATATAGAGATGTTACTGGGGCCGCCTGAGCAAATCGATGATGAATGGGAAGACAGTGATACAGTGAATGAAACACACATGCACTGCAACAGGCGTTGAGCTTGCTGATTGAAGGGCCTCTCAGAAAGAGACACTTTCCAAGCAAGGAATGCATGCCCTGTGGAAACTCCAGAACCCACAAGTCCTTCATTTTCATCATTTTCTTGATTTATCTGCTGAGAGAGGGTGCTATCACTGACCCAGACTTTACACAGGCTCGTTCCCTACTCACAGAAGTTAATTTGAGGCCCATTTGCAACTTAGAGCTCTGATTTACTCATTTGTTGGGGTGAGGACCACATGCAGCTTGACAGCGGGCCAGCTCACACACGCTGTTCTCTTGGGAGAGGTTTGGCTCAAGTCATGACCCAGCTGGACGGCTTCAAAAACAGCTGCTGGACAATGGCAGGACGTGGGGCAGAATATAAGAAAAAGGAAAATGTCTATTCTTTCCCTCAAGTTTTTACATATAATTATGTAATCATATCCCTATTCAGATACTTTGACATAAATTATGCTTAATTAAATTGTTGCTAATTTGTTGTTTTATTATTAGTTCATGGTTTGTTTGCTGATATCCACCACCAGCCATGTGCAGAATACACACACACACATACACACACACACACACGAGCATGCGCGCATGCACTCTTTCTCTTCCTTTTATGTTTGTACTAGTATTGTTGCTTTAAAAGTAATGAAAGAATGGTGAATAATTACTCTATTTGACAGAATAACATAAGAATTTTAAAGAGTACTTTTTCATCTGGTATTCAAGAAGCTGGGAGAATACCTCTAGTGATATTTTTCTGGTGTTATTATTTCCTTTTGCATAGACTCCTGATAAAATCAATCAGCTAACATATCCTTCACATCAAATAAATATCCCTTCTATTTAAAAAGATGCCTGTTCTCAGACCACAGTCTTTTCCCAGTGAGCCATATTCAGTTATTTGTATTCAGCTCCTGGGAATCCCAAATGAAAACCTTCAATAAATGCTCATAAACTTGAATTTGGGGTAAGACAATACTTGACTTGAACGTCACGACTAGATGGTAGAACTGGTTGTTCCTTAACTAAAAGCTGGCAGCTCATCACCTACAAAACCAACCTTTGGGAATAAAGAAAACTTTTTCTGAACCACACCATTCATGTCCGCCAGGTTGGAGCCTGTTCCTCTTACTCTGTTTCTCAAAGTGTGGGCATCGCACACACCTGCTTGTGGGAAATAAAGATTCTAATATGCTTGTTAGGGCACTTGCTAGAAAAAGCTTATTAGAAATAGAAATTCTTAGAAGCCATTTCTCACCAATTATACCTGGCCCTCTAGGGGAATCCACACTTCCAACAATATGTTTAGGTGAAATCAACTCTCTTTGAGTCTCAAGAAACATTCATTGAGGGGATAGAAGAGAGAGAGTGAAGGCAAACTATTACACAATCTTCCCTGGGACAAAGGGTGCAAACAAGATTGTGGGAAATGTGCTCATTAACTAACGTTGAAAGTCGAAATAAAGCAGTCAAAACTAAAGACCATCAATTGACTAATTCCCTATATCCTCTCAAACTATGAACACAAAAGAGAAAACAACAAAACTCTGGTCCTCAGAATGACAACCGTGTCTAAAAAAAAGAAAACTTTAGTTATATCCTGTGCATGAAAATAGACATATAATCCTGTTTCCACAATATACTGTGAAATGTATTTCTAGCCAAAGAGGTTATATTTTTTAAAGGTTTTCCTGGGTAAAATTCCATTTATCTCCCAAGCATTTTTTGTTCATAAAGGTTTTGCAATATTTTACCAGATAATTATTTCTTTGGCTTTCTATTTGGTTTATCACCTTTGTGATGACACACCAAGTGACTGTAATTCAAAGTTCCAGAAGAGACTCAAAAGTAAAATAACATAATTTACAACAAAGCGATGCATTCCACATTCAGAATTATACTTGAACTCACGGCACACTCAGAGATTGCCAACTCCACACACCCTTGTTGGCCCTACTCTAGGAAGGTGTCACAACTGGCTGAGTGCTTGCAGGGTGTTGATTTAGCTCCCTGCCATCATTCACTAATACTGTGTTTGGGCTGTGATCTCACAAACAGAATCTCAGGCCTTAGTCCACTGACCAAATAATTCTACTAGCCCTCAGATAAAGGCCTGGAGGTACACAGTGAGTCTTTCAGTCATGCTCACCTAGAGAACTCTAAGCACTTTAGGGAGAACAACTATAGCTTCCATCAGAATCCATATTTATATAGAGGCATTTAGATGTCTCAGTATAATATTGCTATAACCCCACATCTCGCTGGCAATATTCAATCTCCCAAAAAGATACTGATGGATAATAACAATGACCCCATAAAGCTTGGCAACCAACAAGCTATAGAAAATCCACAACCTCTGTTTGTGGCTTCAGAGATTAAATAAAGCATTTTTTGAGCCATCTACTTTTCAGAGGGGGCCAAGATTTCCTACTCCAAAGACTCAAAAGGTGGTTGCTTCTTCACACCTGGGGAGAAAGTGCATTCTTGGGAAGCATTATGCAAATTCAAATCTTACTCTGCAACCACAGAGAAGGAAAATGCCCTCTTCTCCTCTAAGAACCATGACACCTCTGCTTAGATCCCAGCTGCAGTTGAGATTTACCATGTGGCCTTGGGCAGCTCATTTAACCTCACACTGCCTTAATTTCTTCATCTGGAAAATGAAGATGCTGCCTACGGCCTGGGCACAGCGTCTCAAGGTTAATGCAGGAGGCTGCGATTGAAATGCAACCTTGCAGGGAATGTCTACTCGGGGTGAGGAAGTCAGGCACAGCAGTTCCGGATGGTTATAACACATGCAGGATGACAGGGCCAGCCCCTAAGGTCAGCAGTGCACATGATGAGTGCAATCAGAGAGTCGCAATTCCACCACCTGGAGTTTTTTTATTGTTCTTGCCAATTGGAGTTAATAAAGCAAGTAAAGCAAAGTGTCGGGGCAGGGGGCCCTAATTTATCAAATGTATTGATACAGATCTGATATTGACAGGCAATGGGAAACTTCTAGGTCCAGATCAATAAATCTGTTTCATAATACAGTGCAATCCCCACACTTGGCCCCCAAACCCATCCATCGATATTAGAAATCCATCTGCTTTGCCTGCAGTCTGTCAAATATCACCCAGGAGTGCAAAAGCCACCCTGCCGGGCCGGAGCGATAGCCCAGCGGGTAGGGCATTTGCCTTGCACGCGGCTGGCCTATGCCCGTCCGGGTTCGATCCCGGCATCCCAAATGGTCCCCCGAGCACTGCCAGGAGTAATTCCTGAGTGCAGAGCCAGGAGTGACCCTGAGCATTGCCAGGTGTGACCCAAAAAAGCAAAAAAAAAAAAAAAGCCACCCTGCCGAACCTATATCCCGAACTAAACCCCAATGGAAATGTCCCAGATATAAATAACCACTAGGAGTATACAAGGAAGGAAAGTAGCTAAAATGTCTTACTCATGTATCCCCCTTTTAGCCTATAACAAATAAAAATTATAGAATTCATCACTCCAAAAACCATCTAAAACCAAAAGGCTTAACGCATTCCATTTTCCCTCCCTGTGACAACTGTAGTTCCGTGTCTGCGCACACTACAGAGGCCTGAGCTGTGCTACCTTCAGAATGGCCCCCTGCGGAAACACTAGGAACAGCTTCCCTTCCTGCACTTGCTGTGGGTAGTGGGGACTCCAGATCCTCCATGGGCTAAAGTCGATGTAAGAGTGCAGAAACATTTGCAAAAACCTAGGAAAGTGGCAGCATAAAGAGAAATTGATGGGCCAGGGAAACAGTACCAGGGTTAGGATACAAGTAACACACGGACCTGAATTTGATCCCCAACATGGCCTGAACCTTGCAAGATAGAACCCTGCAGGACCCTGAAGAGTCACCAAGTATAGCCCTGGGAGCCCCCAAGCACCGTCAGGGTGGGCTGAGTATCCCCAGCACTACAGAATATGAAATTCATCAGGATATTTAAAAAATGTTATGAGACTAATATCCAAGGCCAGGGAAAACAGGGATCAAGAGGACTTGTCAATGGTTGGAATCTACCACAAGTGTGTGTAGGACAGAGATTAAGAAAGATAAGGGACCAGTTTGTCAACAACAGTTGGAAATGGTAACACTAGACTAGAACTGAGTATTGAAAGTAGGAAAAGAGATATATAATGATAACCCCAGTATATGTAGTGCAAACCACAATGCACCAAAGAATAGAAAAAGAGAGAAGAAGAAAAGTGCCTCCATGGCAGGTGGGAGGTGGAGGGTGGGCAGGGGGTGGGGGAACTTGGGACATTGCTACTGGGAAATGTGTATTGGTGGAGGGGTGGGTGTTGGAACACTGTATGACTGAAACTACATGAACACTGTATGAATAGCTTGTAATTGTCTACCTCACAGTGATATAATAAATGGAAAAAAAAGTCGAAGAGCACCACCTCCCGGAATCCTTGCTCTGAACCACCAGCTTGGTTGACTAACTCTGTAAGTGGACCCTGTGCCCCCTGAACAGCATTTGGTGCCCTTCCACCTATTCCACAAAAAAAAATAGAGCACTTAGATGGAGCACTGGGATATCTAGATGCAGATAGAGCAGTCAGTGGTGCGTGGTCGTGCTCTAATCACTACCTTTAGCTGAGTCTTGATTTCCCAACACTTAACACCTTAAGGGGCTCTTACGGGAAGTAAATTGTATACAAGTTCCTCACACATACTAACTACATAGTAAATGCTCGATACATTTTGCATTCTATATCATTGTTTTGGTTCGGGGAAACACCCAATGGTGCTCAGGGATCACTCCTGGTGGGACTCAAGAATAGTTCTATTCCTGCATGCAAGTCAAAGACCCTGTCTGCTATACTATCTCTCTGCATTTCTACTAAGCAAAAAATACTGTCATCGACCTCCATTAAAATTGACTTTTATGTATTTGTCATAAATACATATTATACCCGGCACTGCAGTGTCTGAACAGGAATTCTCAGACTTTAGCACTAAAGTACCTTCCTAGTTGGTTGAACATTACCACAGTTTGCCCCAGAGTCTTCTGAGTACCTTTTTAAAACACCGTGCCCCTTTTTAGGTTTGTGATTATTAAAATTAAAATGGAGACTCACAGACATGGGGCAGAGCTGCTACTGGCTCTCCCTGTGCCCAGCCGCTCACAAGGTGCCCGGGAGGGATGGAGGGTTCTAGCCCTGGCCCGCCACCCCAGCAGAGCTTCGCAACAAGCCAGATGACCCCCACTCCATGAGGGCCGCCATTTTCCACATCCGGACTTCCCCCTCGTCAGAGCTCCCCCAGCAGACCAGCCTATCACAGCTCGGCTCATCGAGATCCTCCCTGGAGCAGTCTTTTTAAATCCGCCCAGGTATGCTGATTCAGAGACTCACAGACATGGGGCAGAGCTGCTACTGGCTCTCCCTGTGCCCAGCCGCTCACAAGGTGCCCAGGAGGGATGGAGGGTTCTAGCCCTGGCCCACCATCCCAGCAGAGCCTCACAACAAGCCAGACAACCCCCGCACTCCATGAGGGCCACCATTTTCCACATCCAGACTTCCCCCTCGTCAGAACTCCACCCAGCAGATTAGCCTATCACAGCCTGGCTCACGAAGCCACAAGAGTATGCTACCCACACGGCAGAGCCTGGCAAGCTACCTCGTGTCGTATGTGATATGCCAAATACCAATAACTATTATAGACCTCATTCCTATGACATGATGGAATGATTTGAGGCTCTTTATGTTCCTGGAGCAAGCAGGTGCCCTGGGGCTCTACGCATGAGACAGGACAAATGGAGATGTTACTGGTGCCCGCTCAAGCAAATCAATGATGAACGGGAAGACAGTGATTATACATATTATATCATCATATACATATATAATATATACATCATATTATATTCTTACATGCTAAACTAGTGATGTACACCATAATATGTATTCACTTAAAAACAACTAGTTGATGCTCATACATCATCCCAAAGAAGACAAGCATCATCACTTACCTCAAGGTTTCCTCCTTGCTGTTCTTCTTTGGGACACTCTAGGGTTCCTCCTTCCCGCCCCACCCTCTGCCCCATCCACATCCCAATAAACCAGCCAACAGACAACACTTTAGTGCTCTCATTCCTTCCCTCCTAAAATCTACTCATTTTAAGCTTCATTTGAAGAGTTGGAAACAACACTACCCCATTTATCAAGCATCTTTTTCCAGAGCCTGTGCTTAATACTTTGCCTGTGTCATCCAATTTCATCTGTACTCTTAATTTGTGGGGAAAAGCCTGGGTTCAAAGAGATCAAGCACATTCCTATGAAACTTACAAACAGAAACAAAGTGTGAGAATTAGGCTTTTGGGGGAATTTTTTTGTGGGGAAAGGGAGTCACACCCGGCAATGCTCGAGGGTTACTCCTGACTCTGCACTCAGGAATTACTTCTGTAAGTGCTCAGGGGACCATATGGAATGCTGAGGATTCAACCTGGGTCAGCTGTGTGTAAGGCAAATGCTGTACTTACTATATCACTGCACTAACCCCTTAGTGTGAGGATTTAAATTCGGGTGGAACACAGGTTCCTATGCACGGCTATAAACTCAAAGGCCCATCTGCCAGGCCTCTCTGCCAAGACCCCTGTCTAGCACTCACCCAAAAATGAGATCTTTCCTCTCCCATTGGGTTTGTAAACTCCACTTTATAATAAAACTACTTAGCTGTCCTTTCTCCTCTATCATTCAGGATAATCTTTTCTATTTTCAACATTTTAGAAGAAAATTGCTCTAAAATGGATTTGGGGAGGAAAAAACATTACATTATTCTGAACTGAATTTCTCATTTTCTTTACAACTCCAGTCTTCTTGATCAGCACTAAATACTGCCACATTTTATGGCATAAACATGACCTTAGGGCAGTTTCCTCTGTGTGCCACAGCATGACTGTTAGATACCAGATTCCTGAGCCCCTCGCAGAGTTTACTGAGTCAGAAACTCTGGGTTAAGGACCAGGAATCACTCAAGTCTCTGGCATCACTGCCTCAGGCTGTGTGGGCTTTGCCCCTTTTCGAGCATGCCGGGACTCTATGTGTGTTTCACTTCTTACATCTTCTTTTCCTGGTTTTTCTGACCTTTTCTACCCTGCAAGTTGACAGCTATCATTTCTCAATGATACAAACTACAACCAACACTGTGGGTGAATTTTTCCTACTTCATCTCCTAGCCACCAACACTGAGATTTTCAAACTCTTTCGTGCTTTAGAAACACTTTCCTGAAGACCAGAGAGAAGGAAAAAGCCAAGACCAAGCATTCAACATCAGGGGAGATTCTGAGGGGCCATGAATAAGCACTGGTCTGCTCTGGCCTAAATTTTTCACCACCATTAAGGGGGCCCTGAGGTTCCTCCTCATATATCCTGGATTCCAACAATCCTCCAAAATTCCAAAGAGAATGTTTCCAAAACCCCTAAACTGATACAACCCTCTGGCAGCGTTTGCCAAATTTTTACAGTCACATCCTTTATTTTCTATTATACATTAACAAGGATCAGAAAAAAAAATTTCTAAGTAACTTTGCCAGTCCAAAGTCGTGTGCATTCCTTTTTTATTTGAGAGCATATCATCAAAGTTATAAATAGCCTCTGGATTATATTTGCAAAGTCACCCCTTAGGTTAATATTCTTAACACGGAAAGTAATGACCTCACTGTTATTAGGAACTAAACTCCATCCTCTTTCGAAAAATCTCTCATAAAAATAACACCAAGAGAATTTGCCTTTTCAAATAACTCTCTTTTCTGTGAAATAGAATGTCAATGCATCCAGAAAAACTTTCTAACCTTTTAAAATTGTGGCATCTTCTATTGGTCCCATTCTAAATATGTTAGTACATTAATAATTTTAGGTTCCAGAAGCAGTTATTAAACTTTTTAAAAATTTGTAATGTCGAAATGCATAATTCGGAAGTCAACATAACTTAGGCACCGAGAAGTGGGGGCTTCTCTGGTGTATTGAGACAGGCAAAAAGTCACATCTATGAAGAGACATATAGTCAGAGGAGATCAATGTTGGCAACTAATGAATATGGGTAGATGTCCAAGTATTCCTTGCACTTCTTTCCAAGATTCCGTAACTGGCATTTTTGGAGATTAAGCTAGCAGGAAATGCTCAAACATATATACAAAACTAATATTGTTAACAGACAGGAAGCAGCTGAAGGCCAGAAAAGGCATCTACCATGTACTATAAGGCAGCACTAAAAGGGGCCCTAAAAAGGATTGTGCACATCCTTAAACTCTACCCATCAGGGGACCAGCCTCCACCTGGGTACTCTGTGTCAGCACAGCAGACACACCTGCTCCATAAGAGGAACTGTAGCAATGCCGGAGAGAGGGAGCTCGCAGTCAATGTCCACCCAAGCATCCATCCAGCTACCTCCAAACCCTGAGCCCCAGCTACATGCCAGGAACTACTCAATCCAAGAACTGACTCTCTGCTAGTAAACCAAATTAATTCTCAGAAGTATATTTAGTGAGGAGTGTGTGGGGTTTCTAAGGACTACTCTCAAGCATTCTCCATAATGGGGCTACTGGTGATTCAATACAAAGATACGAGAATGTGTTCCTGCTTGGGTCCTTCAAGGCTAAGGATTACCCAGACACCCGCAGCACTCAGGGACCTCCAGGATTGCACCGATAATGTTGGGGGATATTACGGGCCCAGAGGTAAACAGGTTCAGCTGAATGCAATCATGTGCCTTAACCCCTGCACTCTCTCTCCTCTCTCTCTCTCTCTCTCTCTCTCTCTCTCTCTCTCTCTCTCTCTCTCTCTCTCTCTCTCTGGCCCTCAAAAAATCTTAAACCATTTCTGGATCATTCATTGATTCTTCTGTTTTTTTGGCTGATGGGAACAGTACGATATGAAACCAATCCTTGCTGAAGACCTGATTGGCAGATACCAGACCCTACTCTAAGACTATTTTTTCATCATTGTCGCCATAATCATCATCATCATCATCATCATCAATCTACCCTCTATTGTTGCTTCTTTCACCAGTTTAACTAAGATACTCTAGGGCCAGAAACAAGTATCACTACTCATGTTTCGGTTTCTTTTTTTTCTTCACATTCAGGAGGGTGATAGAAAAAAGTGTTCAACCAACATTTCTTGAATGAAAGAAGTCACACAATGACATTTGTTCAGAAGTAAACAATTCATAGTTTTGATGAACAGAAAGTTTTCTCCCTGGACCATCTAATACTGTGTGCTAACCCTTACTAGCTGCTTAAAACTTGCCAGGGAGGGGCCAAAGTGATAGTACAGAGGGGAGGGCATTTGCCTTGCACACAGCCAACCCAGGTTCAATCCTCGGCATCCCCATATGGTCCCCCAAGCACCACCAGGACTAAATCTTAAATTCAGAGCCAGGAATAAATCCTGAACATAACCAGGAGTCACCCAAAAAGAAAAACGGGGAAAAAAACCTAGCCAGGTATTTTCTGAGCTCTTTCCTAATAGCTCATCAAGTCTGGCACCAAATTTAGATGAGCCAGCAGGAGGGGCTAAGTACCTTTCCCACAGATGACAGTACAGACCAAGGCCATGCCAGAGTTCACGCCAGGACTCCAATTACGGAGCCTGGCCCTTAAGGGACTCCCCTAAGTTACCTCACCATTCCTTCCTAAAGAAAAGCTTCCCTGCTCAAAAAAAAAAAAAATCCTACTTGCCTTTCACCCACTAATACCAGAAAGATCTAGCAGGCAGCGGGGACCCTTTTAGCAAAATGATCCTCAACTCTGGTGGCCTAAGCAGGTTAGTCAGACTTTGGGGACTTCCCTGCTTAATTTCACCTTGTCTAAATATAACTAACTAAAAATAACCTGAAAGGGAAGTATCTTGAACCACAGAAGGCTACGGATGACATGATGTTCAGGAGTGTTCCTGGCTTCTCTGAATACCACGAGGCTTTTCAACATCAGCAAGTTACATATTGTGATGAGAAAACAAAGTTTCCAATTATTGAAATTCCATCGTGTATTTAATTATGCAATTATCTTACTGCATTAACAAGTCTAGGAGAGCGGCAATTGCTAAGATTCCGCCAACGCTGAAGTGCACAAAGTATTCTTTCCCTTAAGTGATTATTTCTCAGGAGTCGCCAATTCTTCCGGGATTATGAAAATGATCCTATTCTTGAACTATTTCATTCATAAATTCAAAGTGAATCTGGCCCCTAACACTACGGCTGTTTTTAAGTATAAGCTCTCTTCACCGCATGCATATATATTTTCAAAAGAAAAAAGGTTGCAAATTCCCATTTTTTTTTTGGTTTTCATTATTCATTCCAGGCTCCTTCCTCATTTGAAATTTAAATAAATATCATGTAAATATGAATTTTAAAAGCAGTTATCCAAATGACATATTTCCAGTGATTCAACATAAATATATTCTTGTTCACTTGCTTAATAAAAGGACTTATCCCAAAGAGTTCATGTATCAGATTGTAAAATCCAGAATATTTCATCCCAACATCTAAAACAGGTATGCTATGATATTATTATGCACGTGTGTGTCACAGTTTCCTCAGAAAATATATAATGTAATCATGCAGAATGGAATATTCCATACATTTCTTATTCATTGAGGAACACTCCACTACACTCCAAAACAGGCTACCACACTTTAAGTTTATAGGATTATAGGAACAAAGAGTCAATCAAATTTCTTGTTTATAAAAGCATTATGAAAAATAGGTCTTTTCACTTAAGGCTTTTCATCTAAGAACTACCGGGCTCTGTACACATACAGGATAATTAATCCATACTGTCTGCTACATCCCCATCAAAAGGAAACCCTCTTTACTTTTAATCACTCATGGAGGAACAATACCTGCATTTCTCTCTCGCTTAATTTGGTCCCAACCTGTCAGGACTGATGTCCTGATTCTTGAGCATGAATAAAGCCCCAGTCATACAAGAAAACTCTCCTTTCAAAGTAAGATTTAAGAACAGCAACGCTGGAGCATCTCTGCCTGGCTCCTGAATCCCAATCTGTGACCTTTTAGCTGAGAGATGATGAGGCTTTCCTGGGTTTTGATTTCTAAAGTGGGAAACCTGGGATAAGACTTAGAAACTAGTCCACAGGGCAGTCAGAACTTAGTTAATACACATACATTTCTGAGACCACAGACCTAACTGTGTTAGCTATAGCTTACCCGTTCTGCTTAGATACCAACATTTCACAATGGCCTCACTGGGGTTACTGTAACCTAGGGGAATGCTTGATGCTAATCTTCCCATTCTACAGGAAAAGAAACTGAGAGCCAAGAGGTAATCAGATAGAAATCCTGGGACCTATCCTAGTGTTATTCCACCATGCCAATTCGTAGCGAGAATCTGAGAGTGATTCAATGACCCAGACACATTCCTGCTGTTTGTTTGTTTGCTTATTTGTTTGTTTGTGAAAAGGGAGGGAAGAAGAGAGAGGAGGGAGGGTGTTTCTAAGAGGCAGAGGAAGCATTTGGTTGCCAAGACTTACTTGTCTTGCATAGTAAAAGAAACCCCGATCAGCAGAAGACACATCAACAAGACTGCCTTAATCATGATTTCTGCTAACTACGAAATGAAAGTTAATTTCATGCCTTGCATTCACAGACAAAAAGGTTCAGCGCTGTTTAAATTCTCTTCAGCCCAATGACAGTTAGTAAACAGGAGCCTTCGTGTTCTAATGCTTGAAATCACCCTTCCTATCTCAATATATTATTTATGCACTCCGCTTAAAAATAAACAGCAAGTCTGAAGTAGGTGAGTGGTCTCATTTAGTAAGAACTTTTTTTTCCCTTCGCTCTGACAGTTACTTTAAAACATTGGTAAACAACCTTAATTCACTTCTAACGAATTAGCAGGCTACTGCTGTGTCTCCAGGAGGAAAGCAGATTGTATTATTAACCAAAACAACTTTCTCCCTGTCAATCATAGGCACTGCACAGAGAGATGTGAGTTTGGCTGTCTCCTTATTCACACCAATTCAGGGGCGGACGGGATTCCAGACGATTTCTTCAAGATCATTCTCTTCCATACCTTTGATTAGATCTCTTGACTCTGAACTGCAGACTGGGGCCTGGAGAAGGTAGATTCTCAGTGTTGCTTGTTAAGAAAGATATAAAGAAATGAGAGAGCCTGCCCAGAGTGGGACAGAGTTCGGAAGTTGGGGCCTATGGGTTCTAGTTGTTGAGGGAGTTTAACTAATTAAAAAACTGTTCTAAAGGACTGGAGGGAGGAAGGGAGAGGGAGAGAGGGGGAAAGGGGAGAGAAAGCCTGCCTTAGAAGCAGGTGGTGGGGGACAGGAGGGAAACTGGGGACTTTGGTGGTAGGAAATATATGCTGGAGAAGAGAAGGGTGTTGGAACATTATATGACTAAAACCCAATCATGAACAACTTTGTAACTGTGTATCTCACTGTGATCCTATAAAAATCAAAATAAAATAATAATAATAATAATAATAATAATAATAATAATACTGAGGAAGTGTAACCAAATACCAGAGAAAGAAGAATTATTCATTATAGGTACAGACAATGTAACTAGAACCCAAGTAGGGAGGACACATAGAGGATTTAATTTCAACCCAAGAGACCACTGAAAAAGAGCAGCCTCATAGACACTCTGCCTCGAGAGGTGTTGGACATCCATGAGACGGAATTCTTTAAACTGACTAAGAAACAGGTGCAGAGGACACAGGGACAGACCATTCCAGGCATAAGATGCTACAGCCGTCAATGCTCAAGATACTCAAAGGGCCTCAACAAGCAGCTGTATACCATTGTGTGAATGTTTCTAGATTGTTAGGAGGTTTTAGAGGATTTTAGCTCCTTCTTTTAAGATATTTTAGATGGAGCATTGAGCATATCAGCAACTGACTAAACAGTCACTCACACAATGCCATGTATTGGTTGACCCAACAAAGTAAAAGGTCGAATAATTCAGGGCTTGTGGGAGGGGGGTGTCCATTAACACAGTTGCCTTAGAATTGGATACAGTTTCTGCCTGTTCTTTGACGGGCTTGCAGCTCTTGGCCATTCTATGAACCAGGGGCCATACCCAAGCCACACAGCCTGGAGGGGTGACCCACACTGAGCTCACTGGCTATTCTCCTGCTCTATGTCTAGAAACAATACTTAGCATTTCTCTAAGGGGTGTCCGTTTTGATTCATCACCAACAAAACATCGCTCACTTCCATGAAACATTTCAGTCTCCCTGAAACCAACCATATCTCTGAGATACAAGTTGATAGTGCAAAAGACAATGTTAAAAACAATTCAAAACCCAAGGGTGATAGAAAGGTATGGGGAATAGATGGGAATGAAGACTCCTTACATTCATATCCAGGGTTGATACCAACATTTTTATACAATGTGCAAACATGCATTCTTCCAGGCTGACTAGTAACATTGCCTGAATATTTGGGGAGTGGTCAGAATTTTCTATATTCAAAATACAGAGAAAATCTTAGAGAGCTCAGGTATATTAAATTCCTCCAAGAAAGTCAGATTACCATTTGGGTGTACAAGTAGGAGTCGTGAGTTTCACCAAGAACAGACATGTGGTATTTGCACGTTGGAGTAACAGAATATAACATGACAATAATGTGTTATACTTACAAAGTACCCTTCATCCATGGGGCTCCAATTTTACCAATATAAGTTCACTGATTTTCGCAAAAAACCTGAAAGGCAGAGGGTAAAGTTTGTGTTACCCCCACTTTACAGTTGGGGATATTGAAATGCAATAAAAGAAAAAAATAATTGGTTATTATAACTGGTTAATAATTATAGTGAGAAAATTCAGGAATTGAACCAAAATTACAAATTCATTTTCCCATCACAGTGAAACTTGACCACCCAGCTTTCCCCTGGGAACTAATATTTTCCATTTAATATCCAACATATCAATTTATTAAATACATTTTACTCAGAGTAAAACAGTACTGTGAATAACCCCTTGGTCTTATGACCCCAAAACCAATATTCCTTTGATACAAGAGAAACCTTCTATATTCAGTAGAGTGTTTTTAACAAGGATGAAAAAAATTGGATCGACAAAATACAACATCCAACAAAAATTTAGCCTGAAATTAATGTTACTATTGTTCCGTTTGTTATATACTTGTATTCGCATGTCAACATATGGACTTGTCTTTCATATTTATTCTAAGAAAAATCAGAATACCTGAGAAGTAATCTCATTAGCAACATTTTTAGAAAGGTATATTTTGTTTCTTTATTTTTTTCTTTTTTTAACTGAAGTAATGTTCTAACATTATGTAAGTTTCAGGTGTGCATCACTGAAAATCAACATAAGTATATACTTCATTAAGTCCACCACAAAATGTCCATAGAAAAATATATTTAAACAATCATTCAAGGATACCCCCAATCCTGTACAAGTTTCAGGCCAACCATTCAAGCATTAGCCAAGTAATCAATATCTATTTAGCTTTGCTGTATACATATAAACTTAGCACCAAAAAAAAACCTAATGTGTTTTTTGGATGACACTAAAAGGTGTATTACACAGATTTTTTTCACCAAGAAACATTTTATGAATCAGTAATTTTAGTATAGTGACAACTATCTGATCTAAAATCCTCTGGAATTATCTGATGATTTCTGGATACTCTTGGTGAGTCACAGATATCACTTTCATAAGGATATATAGCCCTTCTGGAAATATTCTCCAAAATGACTGCAGTTCAGATCAAAACCACTGTGATATATCACCTGACATGAGTGAGAATCATTTATATCAAATGATAAGAAACAAGAGTTGGTGTGGTTGTGGAGGTAAGGGAAATTTTATGCATATAATTGAGGAAGCCATTATGAAAGACAGTATGTACACATGATAACCTCTAAATGTATGTATTGCAATCCACAGTGTGTAAGAGAAGGAAGAAAGAGAGAGAGAGAGAAAGAACCTGCAATAGATTCAGGCTAGGGTAGTGGGGAGGGAATTTGGGGCATTGGTAGGAAATGGCACTGGTGGAGGGATGGGTGCTGGAACATTGTATGATCGAAACCCAAACATGAACATCTTCGTAATTGTATATCTCATGGTAGTATAATAAAATTTATTTTTAAAAAAAGACAGTATGTAGATTACCTCCCCCCTCATAAAATGACTGAAATGCCATATAACAGTTATTCTGCTTAAGGGAAATAAGTATACAGGAAGAATATGAAAACATTAATTGAAGAGATATGTGCATTTCTGTGTTCTTTGCAGCATTATTTTCAATAGTCAGCATTAGGGAAATAATCTAAATGCCTAACGACAGATTTGTAATTAAAGAAGCTATAAAAATAAAATGGAATATTACTGTTATTAAAATACATATATGCATGTGTGTATATATATGTAAAACTGCTATTCACAGCAACATGGATACATCTAAAGGGCATTATGGTAAGTGAAAGAAATCACAGAAAGACAAATAGTACATGATTTCATTCATATGTGGATGATAAGGAAAGAAAACTACTGGAAAACAATTTTTCAATTATACAAAGGTGTGGTATCCAGAAGACCAAGAGGAATGAGGAGAGCTATATTCTGTAAGGGGATCAATTAGATGGTGGTACGTGGGAACTACTGATAGTGATCCCTATAGTATGGAAAGGTATTGAATTATAATGGTGTATTCCTGAAACTTAATTTTTACTTAAAAATGTATTTAAAAGTAGCTGCAAATTATCCCTGTCTGTTCCACTGCTGTTTTTCCTCTTTCGTCATAAGGCTCAATCCAACCTTAGTTTAAGATCATCCCTTTACTTGTTTTACCAGGTCTCTCCACTAAGATATAAACCCCATGAGATCAGAGACTTTATTCATTACTAAATCCCAGCACTAAGGGGCTCCATGGAAAGTGGTTGAACAAATAAATTACAATAAATTACAATACAAGCCAAATGTTTTGCTTTTTCCTGTATCTCCTTTGCAATACTCTTATTGTAATTGTATTGTATTGTAATTGTAATATTATTATCATGACCAATTACTAAATATTCATACCAAGTTGTAATGCATTTTTTCCACCCAAAGAGAAGAAAACTCTACAAACACTCCATGAGATGAAATTTGCCATTTCCCTTCTCTTGATGGCCCGAGCATAGGACCAAGAGTTGATAGCTATGCTTCCTGCTTGGTCCTACTCTGAACAGGTCGATGGCCCCAACTGCCAGGTGCTTCCTAGGCCGTGTGGAAATTAAAGAGACCGATATATATCCGTGGTGGATCAGATCATTTTTACATCTTCTGACTTAACTGCATTTTCTAAGAAGCAGCTTATCTCAAAAGTAACAAGGTCATTTTGAGGGACACATGTAGTGATCCCAGGGAGAAGCACTGATTATCTAACTCTATCTACAAGCGTGACAATTGTGGACCAAGAACACAGGTGCCACTAAGAACCAATTTCTCCCCCTCCCTCGATCACACCATCAACAAGTGACAGACACAGAGACAGCTGCCACGTCACCTGTTTATGACATCTCAAGTCACAGACACTTCAATGGGGTCTCTAAACAGATTCCTTGTTTACTTGCACATTAATAAAACTCACACCTTCACCAGTCAGATTTTCCCCCAAGCATCTGAACATCCAAAGAGATTTAGAAGCAATTAACATTCACAAGAAACAGAACAATCAACATGGGAATCACTAATGTGACTGGACAGAATCCAAGAGCAGATATTAGGATAATCGTTGAGTTCCTGACATAGGTTAATGTGTTAATTCTGGAGGGCAAACTCGTGGTATGTTTTCAGTCACTTTGTAGGACTAATGTCACAGTCATATAGCCTCTTCTACACATGGTCCCTAGCTCCCTACAATAT
Organism: Cryptotis parvus; assembly: GCA_021461705.1. Classification (NCBI taxonomy): domain Eukaryota; kingdom Metazoa; phylum Chordata; class Mammalia; order Eulipotyphla; family Soricidae; genus Cryptotis; species Cryptotis parvus. The sequence goes on from JAJIBD010031874.1 coordinate 113,221, forward strand.
ACTTTTTTTTAAAGAAAATATATATACAATGGGAAAGAAGGCATTTTCACATCGTTATAACACAACCTCTAGCATTAGTAGTATATATTGAATTCAAGTTTATTTTTAAATTGCCTACCTGACAAAAATGTTAAAATGACATTTTCCCCACTTTGGGTCTCTAGACTCTCTTCACCTGTTAGCTGCTGTAGCTAGAGGCCACAAAAATAATAGCTACAACTTTCCACCTTGACGCTTCTCCATAACTTCTGCCACTCGCTTGCTTGCTCCTAGATTCTCATAGCCTTCGTTCACATAAAGAGATGCATGTTCCTCTTTCAGCATGCTCTAAGCCTGCTTCCTTGACAGTTTTCCTGACCTGCTATCATAAATATCCCACCAGATATCACCGCTTTCCCCACCCACCTGGGAAATCTCTGGGTAACAAAGCTGGTTTCTATTGTTACTATTCCCCTCTTCCATTTTCCTGCCACTTTGTCTCATCACAATTTGCCTACAATGCCAAAGCTGGGCAGAGTTTTCTTGCCCTCCCCAGAGCCCACATCCCAGGTTTGTCCAGGCTTCTCCTCTCTCTCGCAACCAAAGTGCAAATGGCTTGACCTTCACAGCCTTCTGCACTCCAGATGCCCACACCGTTCTCAGCTCCCTTCCAGCACACCCGTCATTCGATCGCTCTCATGACCGAGACACTGCCCTCATCACAGGACACCTTCCGTGATTAACAGACTCTCAGCTCAAGCTGGAAAAAACTGCAGGTTTATTTTTTTTTCCAGTTTCTGTTCTTTATGTCATTGATCACAGCCTATTATTATTTGCTTTGTTCTGCATGGCTTAGAAAAATAAATTTTCCCTAAGGTGGGCTTTTTATATTTTTCCCACCACTTTAACTTTGGATAGGTATTGAATTGGATAAACACCATTCCTTTGAATGATACTAATTTTCTGGAGACTATTTCATGCATGCGTTTATTCCATTCCTTTCCCTTCTGCTTTGACATTTCAATCTTTTCTTTCAACAATTCAGCTTGTTTTTCCCCTTCCCCTCCCCATCCCCCAATACACACCTATGATCAAGTTGAGTCTATTCAAAGCTTTGGTTCACTCCCTGAAAATAATCAGCCATTGGATCACAACCTGTGACCACCAGGCTCTGGGGAACTAAGAGCACATTTTGACCATCATTTTCTACAACAGCATTCACGTTAAAAGGAAGTTAGCAATGAGCCCATACATGAGAATGGTATGGTCCTTCCTGCCCCACTGTGCAAGCAATTTATTATTCCAACCCCAAAGCAGAAAGCTCCAGGAGCTGCCATGGACACACCCCTCTCAGTCAGCACCTCTCCTCCCCCTGCTTCCTCCTGGGCCCAGGGAGATTAAAGCGTTTCTGGGTCCTAGTAATCCAATCAGGGCTGGGCAACCTTCAATCTTCACCACTCAGTGGGGCTAGCTGGAAAACATTTTGAAAGAAACCCTGCATTCTGAGCTGACGGGTTATAGCAAACTCTTACCCACTGTGACTCCACAACCCGGACCACAGAACACCCTGCTTGTGGAGTAGGACTTTATCTACCTTCCTGTTCCAGGGCATAATAGATCTGCTTTGCCACAGGGAAGGGGAAGTGTGTGTGTGTGTGTGTGTGTGTGTGTGTGTGTGTGTCTGTGTGTGTTTCTAACTACCTCGTCAAAAAAGGAAAGGAGTGCAGGTGCAAATACTTTAAACAAACATAGTTTTCTTTTTATTTTTTTTAAACCATGAAGAAGAAAGGAACCCCACTCTTCAACCCTTTGCTTTCCAAACTAGGCGCCAACTAAAATATTTCTCTCAGTTGCTGTAAGTCAAAGCTTTACAGGGGTCTTATCCTTTTCAGATTCCTTTGGCTGCTCAATGAAATTTATGGATCCCTACTTTAAAGAATCATCTTTGAAAGATTAGTTCATTGGGGTCGGTCCCCTCGGATCCCTGAGATGGTTTTAGTCCTCCCAGCACTGCAAGCCCCAAGCACCAGCGTATTCTTCCACCCTGGCCCTAGCACTGATCCACAGCCTGTCTGGCAGGTCACATCACAGAAAGCGATGCCACTAAGTGGAACCTGGGAGTCACCTCAAATAAACGATTGCAAAGTAGATTAATTTTATAAGAATATTTTCTATTCTGGGTTAAGAAGCTCAGCTGGGTGTGGTCTCGGGGTCCGGAAGTAGAGCTGTTCTCTGGGTTTCTGCTGTCAGTCTTCTTTCTAGCAGAATTGCCTGTGACAGGCTGTAGAACACAGGACTTTAAATACTGTCCCTGCAACTGGACACCTTCCATTACACTAATCTTCGTAGCTGTTTCTGCCTCTTAAACAGCTTCCCCAACACACACACACACACACACACACACACACACACACACACACTATTGTCCATTAGCCCAGAACCCTTCACTACTTGCTACACTGGTATAGCTAAGAATGTAGACTTCTTTTATTTTATTTATTTACAGCCCTAAGTAGATTTTAACTACTCCTGAGAGAGAAGTAGGCAAATAAAGAAAGCAATTTGAGGAGTCTTGGGAATGTAGATGGAATGGTAAAAACTTGTATTCCACCATTTACTCTTTCACCAAATCGTATTTACTGAACACCTTCTCTCAGTCTACAGTAGAGAATAAATGACCTAAAGAACTTGCCCTCTAGGAGCTCACATCCAAATCTGGGGAGACAACTCTAAGCAAATAAGCCAGTAAAACAGGTCCAGTAACGAGAATGCTATGAAGAACAAGGCAGGGGAGCTTGGGGTGGGTAAGGATATGGGCTCATAAACCAAGTGTTTATTTTATGATCCCAGATCTGTAAATATCTGCCATCAATATCTTACTATGTGTCAGGCCCTAGAATAAATTCTAGAGAAGCTAGTATGTGTATGTGTGGACTTACATGTAAACGTTCACACATATATTTGCATGCTAATAAGTATTCGCATGCAAAAAATACATCTGTATTTGTAGATGTGTAGACATTATGTTGTGTAGATAAATAAGTTGATATGGATAGCATGACAGATAGGGATAAATAAGCATGAAGATATAGGTATAAACAGAGATAGAAATATGGGTATAAAATGATACATATCACATGCTTGATTTCCTTATTAATTCCATGCAACACATATGCAGTCTTCACCTGGAGGACCTATGTGAGTGCCCATGCTGCATTAGAGTTTTATTTTGAAGAGCACACATGAATGCCACTACGGGGTCCCCAAACTCGGAAGGATGGAAAGATGAAGTGAAAGCTGTTTGTACGGCTAAACAACATGAGTGTTGGAAGCGTTCAGAGCCCGGAATAGGACCAACAACCAGATTCCTCATTAGGGTTCACCTTTCTCCTCATTAAGGGGCCAAGATACATCACTTTTTTTGAGCTTTAGGATCCTTCTCTACTCAAAGAAGTTTCCGGCTGAGAGGAGCAATTTAGGGGGAGTGCTCAGCTCAGTACCTAGCTCTAAGAACTTGATAGAGTTCTTACCCACATCATCATCTCATCCAGAAGAACAGAAATGCTAGAGTACCAAAGACAATACACCCAGAGTTGGTTATGGTTATCTGACTGTAAGGGCATATAGTTACAGGGAATAACTAGCAAGTCTCACTTTATTTTTTAAAGTCAAATACATTTTAGAAATAACAAATGAAATGAACATAGTTTTCCTCAGATCTTTCCAGTGTGTAAAATTCTGAGCATTCACACTGATCTCTCCAAGGAATGTTAACCCTAGAGTGTGTGTTTCCAAGCTTGTAAGACTGTGGAATCCTTTTTGCACAGAACATTATATGTGACGGTTGTTCTCTGGAACAAAGCTGGAAGAAATGTGGGTTTACTTAAAGAACAAGTAAATTGAAAGAAAAGGAACATACATCATATTGGGCTCTGAGATCATCTGATGGCTTCTCGGAAAAGGCAGTCTAGAAGATATATTCTGCAAACCAAGAACGTGCAACTGTGGAGATCTTCACCTACCAAAAAACTCCTACTTCTCTTCCTTTTTGCTATAAAAGTCGTTGTTATTCTGAAACCACAGGCAGATGGGGGAAATTTCAGCAACATCTGAGTACTTTTTGTTCCCTTGAACAGGTAATTTCTTAATTTTATTCAATAAATGGACTCTTTAAATGGCATTTGTTAATCACTCTTGAAAGTCAAATTCTTTTTCTGGCTACATTGGGGAAGCCTGCTGAAATTCACATTGGGTCTTTGCTGTTATCTGAATACTTTTCAGAAAACTTACATTTTTTCATAACAGAAAGCCAAAATTGAATGGGACCAGGAGTTGGGGGTCAGAAATTTTAAGGGATATGTTGATACACCAATGGTTTATCCAAAATCTTTATATTTGACCTTTCATGAGAATCTTAATATTAGTAATATTTGATACGCCTGAAGTGCATGAGGTAGACAAGGCAAAAACTAGAACCAATACCGTTTCTCGGGTGCTTAGAATTCAATCATAGGAAGAGAGTAAACAAGACTCTCCCACATTCTCACATTCTCGGTAGCAAGGGAAGAGAGGGAAGGAGATGGAGGTGCAAAGGGGGAGGAAGAAGAGAAAGAGGAGGATGAGGAGGAAAAAGGAGGAATAGGAGGAGGAGAAGGAGGAGGAGGAGGAGGAGGAGGAGAAGAAGAAGAAGAGAGAAGAAAGAGGAGGAGGAGGAGGAGAAGAGAGGAGGAGGAAGAGGAGGAAGAGAGAGATGACAAGTCTTTACCATAGAAGCAAGCTGTGGGATGGGGTGGGTGGGGACAGCATTAGGGAAACTGGGGACATTGTTGGGAAGCAGTGCACTGGTGAAAGGAAGGGTATTGGAACATTGTATGATTGAAACTCAATCATGAACAACGTTGTATTTCATGGTGATTCAATTAAGAAGGGAGGAAGAGGGAGGGGAGGAGGGAGGGAGGGAAGGAGGGGAGAGAGAGGGAGGGAGGGAGGAAGGAAAGAGGGAGAGGGAGGGAGGGAGGGAGGAAGAGGGAAGAAGGGAAGGAAGTAACAGAGGAAGGGAAGGAGGAAGGGAGGAAGGGAGGAAGAAGGAAGGAAGGAAGGAAGGAAGGAAGGAAGGAAGGAAGGAAGGAAGGAAGGAAGGAAGGGAGGGAGGGAGGAGGGAGGGAGGGAGGGAGGGAGGAAGGAAGGAAGGAAGGAAAGGAAGGAGGTGGAGGAAGGAAGGAAGGAAGGAAGGAAGGAAGAAGGAAGGAAGGAAGGGAAGGAAGAGGGAAGGAAGGAAGGAAGGAGGGAGGAGGAAGGAAGGAAGGAAGGAAGGAAGGAAGGAAGAGGGAAGGAAGGAAGGAAGGGAGGAAGGAAGGAAGGGAGGAAGGGAGGAAGGAAGGAAGGAAGGAAGGAAGGAAGGAAGGAAGGAAGGAAAAGGAAGGAAGGAAGGAAGGAAGGAAGGAAGAAGGAAGGAAGAAGGAAGGAAGGAAGGAAGGAAGGAAGAAGAAAAGGAAGGAAGGAAGAAGGAAGGAAGAAAGAAAGGAAGGAAGGAAGGAAGGAAGGAAGGAAGGAAGGAAGGAAGGAAGGAAGAAGGAAGGAAGGAAGGAAGGAAGGAAGGAAGGAAGGAAAGAAGGAAGGAAGGAAGGAAGGAAGGAAAAGAAGGAAGGAAGGAAGGAAAGAAGAGGGAAGGAAGGAAGGAAGGAAGGAAGGAAAAGAAGGAGGGAAGGAGGAAGGAAGGAAAGAAGGAAGGAAGGAAGGAGGGGAGGGAGGGAGGAAGGGAAGGAAGGGAGGAGGGAGGAAGGAGGAATGAAGGAAGGAAAAGAAGGAAGGAAGGAAGGAGGAGGGAGGGGAGGAAAGGAGGAAGGAAGGAAGGAAAAGGAAGGAAGGAAGGAAGGAAGGAAGGAAGGAAGGAAGGAAGGAAGGAAGGAAGGAAGGAAGGAAGGAAGGAAGGAAGGAAGGAAAAGGAAGGAAGGGAAATGAAGGAAGGAAGGAAGGGAAGGAAGGAGGGAGGAGGAAGGGAAGGAAGGAAGGAAGGAAGGAAGGAAGGAAGGAAGGAAGGAAGGAAGGAAGGAAGGAAGGAAGGAAGGAAGAAGGAGGGAAGGAAGGAAGGAAGGAAGGAAGGAAGGAAGGAAGGAAGGAAGGAAGGAAGGAAGGAAGGAAAAGGAAGGAAGGAAGGAAGGAAGGAAGGAAGGAAGGAAGAAGAAGGAGGAAGGAAGGAAGGAAGGAAGGAAGGAAGGAAGGAAGGAAGGAAGGAAGGAAGGAAGGAAGAGGGAGGGAGGGAGGGAGGGAGGGAGGAGGGGAGGGAGGGAGGAGGAGGAAGGAAGGAAGGAAGGAAGGAAGGAAGGAAGGAAGGAAGGAAGGAAGGAAGGAAGGAAGGAAGGAAGGAAGGAAGGAAGGAAGGAAGGAAGGGAGATATTTTAAAAGGGGTAAGGGAAGAGAACTCATTAGCAAGAATTGTTGAGACACCTAAATTGGGGGTAGGGAAACACTAGCCTATAGATCAATTTGACCCAAGTTGATACTAAAGATGTTTGTGCAAAGGCTCTGGCATTTATGAGATTTGGATGGCTAAAGGCTGACGAATCAAGTCCAGAACATAACCATAGGTGCTGATATTATTTTTGAAATAATGTCTTAAAGTCATATGAAGCTTAACTAGTAGGGACACTGGAAGCATTTTTTTCTGTCTGCCACCAGCTTGTGGGCTGCCTGGAAACAGAAAAGCTGTCCAGTCCCATCAGCCTGACCCACAGGACAGGATGAACTGGTGAGCTGTGATCCTTCAGCAAGTGTCCTCGAGTTGTCATATATAGCTGGAGCAGGAAGAAGGAAGCTGTTCCACTGAATTATTTAGCAGCATAAAAGATACACCTTGAGGGGTGCCCTGACATCCCCAAATGTTGTGGGGCTAGGTGTTTTCATTCATTTGTACTGACTGAAGTGCTGTGATTACAATGGTTATTAGTGGGTTTCTCATACACATAAGTGCAGTATCACCATGAGCATACGCACCTGGGAGTTAAGGGGGGCTCTTTTAAGAATAAAGATTTATTCTTTCTCCATAAGTCTTGAAACTAAAGAAAAATATCCAAAATACCTAGTTCCCTATATTTTGGGTCTTAGGAATATCACCATGAGACGCATCATAAAAACCCTGCTCTCTGGGAGCTTGCAATCTCCTAGGGGAAGATAAAGTAGCAAGTAAGCACGAATTGGAAGCCCGAGGAGAGCCCCATATCAAAGCACCTACCTAACAGGCATGGGGTGGTAAGACTACAAGTTTCTGATGAGTACAACCAGGATATGACCCCCAGTAAGCAATGCCACCAGTGTGTATGAGCACAACAACAGAGGGTGTAGTCCCTGAGCCAACAGTACAACATTAAAAAAGGGAAAAAGAGAAATGTGTGAAACTTCAGAAAGATGAAGATGTGTAAAAGATGAATATGTTGCAAGCAGTAATTGTTATAAGAATGGCGAGTAAAAGAGAAAAGACATTCGAAAACATCCAAGTTCCAAGGCCAGAGAAATAGTACAGTAGGGAGGGAGGCATTTGCCTTGTACAAGATCCAACCACGTTCAAAACCCCATATGGTCCCCCAAGCCACCAAGAGTGATCCCTAAGCACAGACTCAGGAGCAAACCCTGAGCACCCTCGGGTGTTGTCCCAAAAAGACACTGAAAAATCATAAAGTAGGTAAATGTATATACATGATAACCCCTCAGTGAATGTACTGCAAAGCACAACGTGCAAAAGAAGAAAGAGGAGAGAGAGTGACAGAAATAGAGGGGGATAGAAAGCGAGAGAAGAAAAGCTTCTGACATTGAGGCAGGTGGGATGGGGGAGGAAAACTGAGGACACTGGTGGTGGGAAGTGTGCACTTATGAAGGAATGGATGTTGGAACACTGTATGATTGAAACCCAATCATGAGCAGCTTTGTAATTGTCTCTCTCACAGTGATATAATAAAAATGTTTAAAGACAAAAAACATAATAAATAAAGAGGAAAGACGGTGGAGAGTTGACTGAGGCTATAGCATAAGAAAGGGGCACAGGGAGGGCCCTTCTATAAATACAACTTCCAAGCTACGGTACTATGAACAAGGAGGATCCCAGCCCACAAATGTCTGGGCCCAGGAAAACCTAGGAAGAGGAAGAGGCACCCCTCCCTCAGATTCACTCGAGACCGCCATTGCTCCACGCCTCCCGGGTAAGCAACTACACTTTGAGCAATACTGAATTCAAAAGCACACAGGCATGTTTAATTTTAAAAAGCTTAAATTGCATACGATGCCTGTGAGGAAAATATATCCTGAAATGTAGATATTTTTAGAATGGGCCACTTCAGTTTCCTCGAGTACTCCCCCATTTCCACCACAACCACCCCCATCCCAATTCAACCAGAACACCCAAATAGTCCAGGTCCATCAACCACCTTTAAATACCTGAAACTGCATTCATCAGCCACTTTTTAGAAATTGGATCTTACTTCAAAGCTGAATGACTTGATTACACCCATAACAGAATACATTACACTGATTAGGGGATTATTCACGTGCCCTTCCGCAGAGGTTGGGCAACATTTCTCAAGATTCCACCCACCAACAAACAGAGTAGTGAAGGTGGGAAATGGAATGCAGATATGCAAACGCCTTTTCCAGTCTTAATACTAGGATAGCCTTCGTCATTCCCCATTTCCCTGTGCATTTTTCCTGAATAGTAACAAAGATGGGGAAGGGGGTGAGCAGTACAAGGGGATAGATTATTTCAGTACGATGAAACTTAGGCAGAATCAAAAGGAAAAGCACCGACAAGGGCCCAGATGTGTAACTGCTTCTCTCATCTCACAGGCACACACACACACACACACACACACACACACACACTCAGTAAGTATAGATTCTTTGCATAAGTCGTTATTATACCTCCATCCCTCTTATCTGCCAAAACTCTGAGTATTGATTTTTATATCAATAATTTTCCAATAACAAATTCATTGGTCCTATTTGTTTTATACCTGTCAGTCTAATGCCATGTTTTCAGCCTGCTGGAAATTGATTGAGCTTCATCAACTCATAAGAATGACTTAGGGTGAGAAGGGGGTGAGAAGGTGGAAGCTTTATAGCCATGATTCACAACTAATCAATGATTAGCATTTTATGCTCAAGACAATCAAATTCATGTTATTTTCCATTTTTTAAGTTTTTAAAGGAACATTTATTAAAAGCCAAAATGAAAACAGGGCACCACAAGTTCAAAGAAGCCATAACTTAGACAAAGAAGCATAATTCTACTGAATATCATTTTATTAGCTCATCAACGTGCCACTTTTTTTCTATTGGCATCTACTTCCTGTCATGTAATTTCCATAAGGGCACCATCTGTATTTATAAAAGAATTATCTTTGTGGTGATCTAGCAATCTACAAACAACGGTGATATTTAACTTTACTTAGGGGATCAATTTCAGAATTGGGTTAAAGGATTTGTAGTCTCTTTTTCAGGATGAACCTTAAAAGGTGTTATTCAAACATCTCTGTGATGTTCGAAACATTTAAAACCAAAAAAGTATAATTCTGACTTATTAATATGTAAGATTCTGGATGTTTCCATATATTTTTAATCAAGTCAGGTGAGTTCTATTGTAGAAACATTAAAGCATGGGGGAAAAATATTTCACTTCTCCTTTAGGCCTGACAAGTCAGGGTAACTCTCAGTGCTGTTCTGCCCTATGGTTCAGACAAAAATGGCTCAGACAAAACTCCATTTCACTCAAGATTGTTGCTACATGTTTAATCAGAACCAACAAACTCATTCTGCTATGACATGTGGTTAAACCCTGCCTTGTGCAGTTTTTAATATTGGCTTTCTTTGTGCACATTACTAGTACAATGGAAAATATGAGCCAACATACTGACTAGATGCTTTGTGTGTGTGCTGTGTTTGTGTATGTGTGTGTGTGTGTGTCTAAGGTTATCAAATTGAACCTAAGAGAGAAAATATTTAAGTATTACGGTATGTTACTTTGGCTTTGGGTTATTCCAAAATAAGCAAGTGCAGTAGCAACCAACCAAAGACAAAATTCTTACTCTTGGTTGGAATGCAAATATCTTCAAAAATAATCAATTGCTTTTTGACCTAAATTTTAAACAAGATTTAAAACAATTCCTTAAAATGTGACATATTAACCCACAAAATAGAAAAACATTCCAAAGTAACTCTTAGTGTTCATTAATACTTTCATTTGTTCATGTTCTTAGATTCCCACCAGAAAGAAAACACTGTATTAAATTTCAGGCGCAGTAAACAAATAAACATAGTCCTGCCTTCCTGGAGATTACTGTCTTCAACAACTGTATATGTGAATGAAGAACTGGATGGAAATTCACCAAATTATATTAGTGACTGAATGAAGATCTACTTTTTTTTCTCTGTAATCTACTTGCATTGCTTTTAGAATATAAGATATTTACTTCTTCCAGCCACAGGAATCAAAAAGTAATATTTCTGAATCTGAAGTTTTGTTTGTATGTGTGTTTGTTTTCTAAGCATTGGACCATTTATATTAAAAAACCTTCCGATTATTGAATTTTTGAAATATGTTAACAGAACAAAGAATTTTTAGGGAAATATAACCAAAACATTTTTTCAGGGCAGAAAATGAGTAGTCTTGGTGAAGAATAAGGAATACAGATGATTCAACACAAGACTGAACTCTGGAATCAGAGAGGTTCTGGATTCAAATTGTGCCTCTGCGTCTGTGGTAAAGACCTTTCCATATCTCGGTTTCTTATAAAGACCTTTTCATTTCTTGGTTTCCTTATCTAAAAACAAGGTACATCATTCATATTAAATGAGTTTAAGTATAAATATCTTAGCAAGTACCCTGTCGTCCTACTCCATCCTTATCATTATCTTCATCATTACAAAAATAAGTAATAATAACCACTCAGAGTCTCTTGTGACAAAGACTAGCTTTTAGAATGTCATAGAAGTAGTCACAAAGCACGCTGGTGAAAATTTATCCTGAGAATAAACTAGAATTTCACTCAGAAATTCTGCTTCCCAATCCTAGCACTTCTTATGTTAATTTATGTGAAAGTGGATAAAACTTTTCAACTTGGTCTGTTTTCCCAATGCAAAACATGGACCCAGGGGCCAGAGCGATAGTACAGTAGGTAGACATAGTAGGTAGACATATGCCTTGCATACCAGCTGGCCTGGATTCGATCCCCAATATCCCCAAGCACCGCCAGGAGTAATTTCTGAGTGCAGAGTCAGAAGTAGCCCCTGAGCATTGCTGGTTGTGACCCAAAAAGCCAAAAAAAAAAAATGACTCAATAGAAAATATTCAGTGAAATAATATAGAAGGAAACACTAGTATATGCATTTTCTCCTAAATACAGGACACTATCATTTCTATAGGAATGTACATTCTAACAATACCATACCATAAAAATATTTTCAAACTAAGACAAACGTTTCCAGAAAAAAATTATAAACTTGAATTTTAGCCCCAGCACTCACTACAAAGAACTCATCTTCTAAATTTTATGGGCCCTAACTAAATGGCCAAAAAAGTCTACTTAGTGTGATCGATAAAAATCTGACATGTGCTATAGCAATAGCATAGTGGGTAGGGTGCTTGTCTTGCATGTGGTCGGCCTGGGTATGATCCCCAGAACCACATATAGTCCACTGGTCCTCTAGGAGTAATCCCTGAGCACTGTTAGGTGTGACCCAAAATAAAAATTAGATGTGTGTTGGAGCCAAAGTAATAGTACAATGGTAGGGCACTTGCCTTGAATGCAGCCAACCCAGGTTCAATACCCAGCACCCTATAGTCCCCTAAACCCCACCAGGAGTATTCTCTGAACACAGAGCCAGGAGTAAACCCTGAGTACTACCAGGTACGTCCTAAAATCCAAAACTAAAAAGGAAAGGAAAAAAAATTATATGGGCATGATCGGGAGTCAGTTCGAAAAGCTAGGGTTCATGGTCCAAGTTTGAACCCTAGTACTTCATGGGTCCCCAAGCACTGACAGCAATAATCCTCAAGCACAGAGCTGAGGATAGCCCCCACCCAAGTATCATTAGATGCATCCCCAAAACAAAACAAGAAAATAAAAGAAATAAAAATAAATGAGATGTGCAAAGTGCCCAGGAGAGGGTCTGACCTATTACACATAGTCACAAAAGGGTAATTTCCATCTTTTCTTTTTTTAATTGAATTTAATTTTATTTAGTTTCCATTCTATTCTGCTTAGCCAAGACTGTATATATTTCATTTTTAGTCTGTAGATTCCCATGCTTGAAAGCTCTTTAAATTAAATGCGTGATAAATAACCTTTAGATAGTCTTTAAATAATTCTTTGTGTTGGAGAAAAGAAAATCTATAGAAACATAAACTTCTCCTGAGTGTCAAATATACAGTATAATCATTTTGTAGGATCATGGTTAATACAATTCAATCTAAATTGCAGTCTCATATTTGACATAATTATACATAACCAAACACTAATAAAAATTGCTGCCTTATATTTCAAATTAGTGATTATGGTAGTTAACATTAACAACATGTCAGATATAAGATGGTGATTTGTTCTGAAATGTATTAGAAATCATTATACTGTATGATAATTTTAATTACACTTGCGTAGCAAGAAAGCAAGAGAGCATGCCTGGTTCTAAGTGAATTGTGGGAGATAGTGGCTTTTCAATCCTAGCACTGACACCTTAGGTTTGAATACAGGAAATGCATGACACCTTCCCCACCCTAAAATAGCAAGCCCTGAATTTTAAGGGTTCCCTCTGCAGAAGTCATATCTCACATGGTTTGGAGTCATTTTTTTCAGCTTAAATCCTTACTCTATCACTTTCTGGCCACATGTTCTTAACTAAAGTGGATTTAATATTTAGTTATCTTGTCATCTTTCTTGGCTCTCTCATTTATGAAATGCAAAACACCTACCTCAGTGGGGTGATAAAAAGCAACTATGTTAAACCATTCTGTGTGTAATGTGTGGTGTGACACTTAGAACACAGTCACTATCTCTATCACTATCCTCCCGTTGATCATCTATTTGCTAGAGCGGGCACCAGTAATATCTCCATATGTCCTGTCTCATGCTAGTAGAGCCCAAGGGCATCTATTTGCTCCAGGAACATAAAGAGCCTCAAACCATTATATTAGGTCATGGGAATGAACTAATATAATTGTTACTGGTATTTGGCATATCAAATAAAACAGGGCAGCTTGCTAGGCTTGCCATGCAGGTGGCATACCCTTGTAGTCACCTCTAAATATAGCATTTATAGATGAACGGCGCAGGCGCAAAACGGCTGTGCGAGACGGGCTTTGATAGGCTGTAGCTGGGTGGAGTTCTGAGGAGAGGGAAGTCCGGATGTGGAAAATGGTGGCCCGATGGAGTGGGGGGTTCATCTGGCTTGTTGTGTGCGGCTTTGCTGGGGTGGCGGGCCAGGGCTAGAACCCGATATCCCTCCCAAGCACCTCTTGAGCGGCTGGGCACAGGGAAAGCAAGTAGCAGCTCTGCCCCATGTCTGTAAGTCTCTGGTTCAGCATACCTGGGCCAGATTGAAAAAAAACTGCTGCAGGGTGGAACTCGATGAGATCGGGCTGTGATAGGCTGTCGCTGGGTGGAGTTCTGACGAGAGGGAAGTCCGGATGTGGAAAAATGGTGGCCCGATGGAGTGGGGGGTTCATCTGTCTTGCTGTGTGGCTCTGCTGGGGTGGCGGGCCAGGGCTAGAACCCGCCATCTCTCCCGGGTGCCTCGTGAGCGGCTGGGCACAGGGAGAGCAAGTAGCAGCTCTGCCCCATGTCTGTAAGTCTCTGGTTACTAGAACACAGTAAATTCTTAATATAGCTTAGTAGTTGTTCTCATCATAGTATAATAATACTCAGATGAAGCACTTTACTAATCCAAGTCTTAAAAAAGAAAAAAATAGATCAAAGAGATAGCACAGCACGTAGAGCACTTGCCTTTCAAACAACCAACCAGGTTCAATCTCTAGCATCCATATGGCCCCACCAAGCCCTGTCATGGCTGATTCCTTAGTGTAGAGCTAGGAATAAGCTCTGAGCATCACCAGGTACACACCTCCCAAAAGACCAAATGACCAAGTACATAAACTAAAAATGCGCTTTTTGTGGTATCTCTCTCTCTGAAGACATGATCTTTCTAATTTAGTCTTACTCCGTTTCATCTTTCCTTCCTTGTTCTATTTCCTTTCACTCACTAAGTCATGGTAAGACCCTGTTCTTTACAGTTTTGTCTCTCAGTGATTTCTGGGTTTGAATAATCTTTTCCTGGCCCCTGCTTTTACACTGATTTTTGCCATGGTTCTTAAATATTGCTCCAACATTCACCACTGGCTCTACCCATGAAAACACAGAAGAGATGCTGAACACAATCATTGCCCATATTCAGGAGACTCATCACAACCCTCCTCTTCCTAGCTTGTTATACCTAAAATCTCATCACTGGGCTCTAATTGAGGAATTTAGTGTAACATACTCCCCCCCCCACCCACCCCATGGCATTTGTTATTCTAATATAAACATTATTTGCTCACTCAGAGTTACCTATTTTCCCCTCTTCTGAATCTCTCTGGGCCTGGCCCTGTCTTAGTAGGACTCTCTCTACTCCACTATCTTCATGCATTTGCGTGGACGCCTGCAAAGTGAAGAAGAACACCCAGCATTATGATAAAGCAGCTTCCTGCTCTACATTTCCATACCGTTTCAAGTAAAATATTCCAGGGAACAGACTGGACTGTTAATCAGAGCACTGTCTGAAACCACCATGAGCCGCATTTCCATCGGTGCAATAAGCAAAGACTCTTCATTAAAATCACTGTCCTCTGTATGGGAAAGCTGTTTCGAGCGCAATAGATCTAATTCATAGGCGTGATCGTGTGGCCCAGGTACAGTATTCATTATTAACTTAAAAAGTATGCCAAATCAATTAAAAACCATTTTAAAGGGAAGGAACAAAATTTAGTTCTACCTAACTGCAGCTCGACTCTCATTTATCTTCCAGCCACTTTCAAGGGATTTTTACTGGGTTCTTAATCTAACATTCATTGGAAAGGGTAATTCTCATGAAATTACAAAGGCATCCCTTGTATCGTTTAATGCAAATGTTCCCATTTTTCGGAGATGGAGGGCAGTTGCTCCAAGAAAGACTCTCTTCAACGTGGAAAGTGGAAGAGCTTGGGGATCTGCAGGAGAATAAAACATTGCATTTCAGAAGCTGCTCAAATTTAAAACTCTGCCTGCATCCCTATGACAAATTGTATTCCAAATATAGGTTATTCACAACGTGTTTGTTAAAAGGCGAGGCGTATGAATTCCTGCCATGTCTTTCTTTACAAACATGTCAAGACTTGTGAACCCTTAATGAAATGCAACATTTTAAAGTCAGGAGGAAGCTCTAAGGATGCCAGGAAGAAGAGGAGGAAGAGGGAAGAAGAGGAAGAAGAGGCCTCTTTTCTTCAGGGAGAAAGAGACTGGGACCTTCTCATCTTTACGACGGTCTCTAGAATACCGCACTCGCAGAACCAACCAGATGGGTTCCAAGGTCGCTGCCTCAAGCCACATCAGGGGTGCAGATGAAGAGACTGAGGCTGCAAATAGAGCTGAAACTTTGCCAAAATGTCAGAGTGGCTGAGGGCAGAGAAAACTAGGATCAGGATCAGGTCTGGTCTGGCCACCCCCAGGCTGTCTCCTATTATTGCTGTGGGGCTGACAAGACCTAATAGGACACATAGTTCTTTTGAGGCACAAACGTCAGAATGTCCAAAAGTTCTTATGGTCGGGAGATAGAATAACAGTTAAGGTACACACAAGACCCAGGTTTCATTCCCAGCACCACCTGGTGCCCTGAGTATCCCTGGTTACTGCCCTGGAAGATCCTGAGAACCATCAGATGTGGCTGTGGAGGGCCTTGGCACTGCCAAGGTAGCCCTGATAACCCTAGCACCCCAGGGTCTGAGAAGCATCAAACCCTTGAGCTGTTGCATTGAACTGCTGGCCCAGTTGACCAAGAATAGCTTGTGGGGTCCCCAGATTTCCTGAGCACCACTAGAGAACCCCATAAAATAAAGAGGAAAAAAGTTCTATAAAACTTTTTTAGTTTTTTTAGAACTTTTTAGTTCTATAAGTCAGCTTATCAGGAAGATACTGTCTTCATGTTATGAAAGCTGGTTGGACTGATTTTACATCTTGTATTTTATAATACAGGAGCTATACTTAGCGGTGCTTGGGGTCCACAGGACCACTCCTGGCAATGTGGGTCTGATGGTTCAGTGCCCAGGCCTTGGCAATGTAGTGCTGGGAGCTTATCAATACTACACCGAGCCCTGCTGACACGTGATCTGCCAAGGATCAAAATCAATCTCCCACACGCACTAGGCACATGCTCCATCACTTGAGTTCCCTTACCCCAGTCCCTATATTTGGCATTTTTAAAAGTAAGGCCCAAGAATACAATCTCTCACTAACCCACTTTCTCCCTCTTAATTCAAGGACCTTTGTTCACTAGTGACCAGCAGACCAGCAGGCCTCAGCAAACATTATTCAATCCCTATTCCATCCCTCCTCCGTATCAGCAGACATTATTCAATCCCTGTCCCATCCCTCCTCAGTATGGGGTAGTCTGAAAGAAACAGAACATGGCCACTGACCCTCTGGCTTTAAAGCAGAAATCAGGGGCTGGAGCGACTAGCCCAGGGGTAGGGCATTTGCCTTGCATGCAGCCGGTCCATGCCGGCCTGGGTTCGATCCCAGCATCCCATATGGTCCCCGAGCACCGCCAGGAGTAATTCTTGAGTGCAGAGCCAGGAGAAACCCCTGAGCATTGCCGGGTGTGACCCAAAAAAAGCAAAATAAATAAATAAATAAATAAATAAATAAATAAATAAATAAATAAATGAATAAATGAAATAAAGCAGAAATCAGCAAAGATTTTTTTTTTCTTTTTGCTTTTTTGGATCACACCCAGCAATGGTCAGGGGTTACTTCTGGCTCTGCACTCAGGAACTGCTTCAGGCAGTGCTCGGGGGACCATATGTGATGCCAGTAATTGAATCTGGGTTAGCCGCATTCAAGGCAAATTCCTTATCCACTGTGGCCACATTCTATGAAAGGACTGATAGTGACTGTCCCCAGTTCTTCAAGCCTGCTCTATAGAGCAAAAGCAGCCCCTACACTCAATCAACAAACAAGTATGCTTGTGTTGGGATACAACTTCATTTGTCGACATTGAAATGTAGCATCACATAAATTTCATATGTCATGAACCCATTATTCTTCTTTTGAGTTTTATTTAACCATTTTTGAATGCAAAAATACCATTCCTGGCTCACAAACTGTTCAAGTATCACTAGTGGGCAGAATTTGTCTTGCCCTGGCCATAACTTGCCAAGCCCTGATTTAGGGTTATGGAGACACCAACTAGAAAGAACAATTCCACTCTCTTCCCAGATCTTCTCTTCATAACTCGTTGTTATCCCTTGGCTAACAGACATCCTTTAACTAAATATGCCTCTTTTTCCATGGGCATGCAATTGGTTTTACTCTGCTTACTTGTGGTTCCGATAATCACCCAGTGTTCCTAGACAGACTAGGTGAGGAGTACTCTCCACGGAAATATAAATAAGAGTACTAACTTTGTGACCAGAAATAACTGTGAGATTAAGTCATTATTATAGCAATCAGATGAAAGAGAAACATCACCCGTGAGATAGTGGATATACATTCTACTGATGAATTTTTAGCCCTCCTATGTAAATATTACTTTAATTTAGAAAAGAAATACTGTAGTTCACATATGGCCAATGTCTGCACCAACAAATCACTCATTGAAATATTATCAATCTTTTTGTCTGTACAATGAACTAAGTAGGAACAGAACGCTCCATTTAAATACCTTTACACAGCACAACTCTGCCAGCATCAGCATATTACAAAAACCAATTTTCTTACATCAACTTCTATCTACTTCTAATTCTGTAGCATAGCTCTGGGGAGTTGCTACAAGGTCTGTGTAAACTGAAAATCTAAATAACATTATGACGCCTATTACAGAACTAATTTATAATCTAATACCCCAGTTGAATTTAATATCCTATTTATTTATTCAAGCAAAATATCTGGAAAAAATATGTCACATCATAATGTAGTTGTTATGAAAATGGAAAAAATAAAACAGAATTTTAGAGAAGGCATGGTAATTGCTAGGGGCAGGTATGAGCAAGAATTTTCGAGCCCCTCATGCCAAAGAGAGATGGGAACCCTTTAATAAATAGAATTTTTGCTTTATAACACAATTATTGTCAAATTTAGTATTTTGCATCAAATTTACAACTTTAAAATGTGATTCCTATTAATGTTATCTGCTCAGAGCTACTGCAGCATAAAACTGTTGGCCAACAGATGCCACCTCATCAGCTGTCTTTAACAACTCCGCTCCCATCCTGGATGGAGGAACTGAGTTTATGGCAGTTTTTATTAAACATGCACTGCCAATACAAATGTACAAGCTATGTGCATACATATAATATATACAGGCTAATGGAAAGAACAACCGTGATGCACCACAGCATACTAAGTTTCATCCTGACTTTCCTGTCTTGGGATTAAAAAGGAGGGAGAGAGGGAAAAAAAGAAAAGACAGGAGAGTGAAGTGGAGAAAGGGAGCAAGAGGGAAGGAGAAAAAAGGAGATGAAGACAGGACAAAAAGAAAGGAGTTAAGGACCCTAAATGTATGTATTAAATCTACAATCCACAATGTATAAGGGGTGAAGAGGGGAGAGAGAGAGAGAGAGAGAGAGAGAGAGAGAAGAAAAAAGAGGAAAGGGAAGGAAGAAGAGGAGGACGAGGAGGGAAGAAGAGGAGGGACGAGGAGGGAGGGAAAAAGTGCCTGCCAAGAGGCAGGCTGGAGTGGAGAGGGAATCTTAGGACACTGGTATTGGGAAATGTGCACTAGTGGAGGGATGGGTGCTAGAACACTGTAACTGAAACCCAATCATGAACAGCCTTGTAATTGTATATTTCATGGTGGTATGATAAAATTTTTTGAAACTTAAAAAAAGAGTTAAGGAACTTACTAGGTATTTGGGTAAGAAAAGTTATATAATCACTTAAAAATAATGGCTAGGTGACAACTATAGGCTGCTATTGCAGGTTCCTAGCCATCCAAGAGGCAAGGCGTGATTTAATGAAAGTTTAGTGAGAGTAGACAGCACATTTACAAGAGAGTCTGCAAGACTCAGAGAAAGGGCAGTGGCACTGGAATTCTTCCCATAAATGCCTATTGCTGGCTTCTTTTTTAGCTGAAAGCCATGTTGATAGTTTGCATAGCAATAAAAAGGCACAATGACTGTAGGTCTGGCACTGTGCATGCATCTAGGTGCAAACCATATAAACACATGGAGCCTGTACTCCCAACGAAGACTGTCAATCATCAGTTAACTATTTTGTAAGGCCACCTGGGTTGAGGTCCTGGAGCCCTACTGCGAAGCTTCATGTAGGATGGCAAGTCCTACTCCTGATTTCTAATAAAGCCCTGTTCTTCTGATGCACTTCAAAAGTTTAGGGACCATTGGCTCTGTGATCATATCTGAAAGGCAAGGGTTCCCTGCCCTGAAAAATTATTCCAACACTGCTCTCTCTCAATACCCTGGAATCCTATAATTAGCAATTCATTCTTTTTGCTCTTAAAGGTTTTCTAGTCTCCAAGGGTACTGAAATTAAACTCAAATATACCTAGGAAAAGAAATAATTTAATTCCTCTTACTGGGAGATATCTTGTTAACTACTAAAGCCCTTCAGAGCTTAAAGAAGGCATCCCTCTGTTTATATGACCGCCCCAAAAAAAGTTATCAGAGATAAAGCAATAGACCCAATCTTGCACACGCATCAGTTATATGATCACATATAACCCATAAGCAAATTCAATTGGTTATCCAGGGCCAGGCATGCCAGAATTACCCAGCTCTGTTGAGTACAATCTGACAGCTCTAAGACTTTTGCATCCAGGTCCCAAACATGTTCCAGGATGCCATAGACACCAAAAAAGCATGCCATCATGGATGTCCATTTTCAAAACAGGTAAATGGAAGTGTGAGATTTGTGCTCTCACTTAACAGCTAGATCCCCACTGACAGTCTTGTATTTTTCCAACCATACAACTGGATCCCCATGATTTCCTGGGTAGGAGCAGATTTCACTAATGCCAACTCAGTTATACTATCTAAGAACTAGAAAACTATCTGAACCCTTTTACCTGTTCTTCAGAAAAGGTATACATATGCAATAGAAACCAGCTCAGCACTCTATTGATTATTGCCTATAAATCTAGCAACTCGTAAAAAGCTCCAACGAAATACAATCCAGGGACATAAATCTCTCTAAGGGAAATGAAATCTGATGGGAAATAAAATTCCCTCATTTCATTTATTTCCTTGTTTAAAAGACTGACTTTCCAATCAGCTATGAACATTAACACAGGATGGCAGGGGGTGAGCCTGGACCGGGAGTGAGCCTGACAGCAAACACTGGCCATTCCACGGCTCTGTGTTCCCTCAAGTAACTCCACATTCTCTGGGCACACCTCTGAGAAAGGGATAAGAATTCTTTCACAGTTGCTGTGAGATAAAGCTCAATATACTAGAGTGGACCCTGCATCTATTAGGAGAGCAAAAAAAGAGCTGCAACAGGTACAGGTAGACATAATTCTACCAGTAGTATTATGTCTAATACAAAAAAAAGAATTTTTAAAAATGAACTACTCCCCCACACACACACACACACACACACACACACACACAAAATCAAAAGAAGAAATCCACACTTTCTCCCCTCAGGTTCATGAAATGACCCAAGATATTTTTATCATTATTACTATTATTATCATCATCATCATAATTCATTTAACTGGCATTTGCTAAGACCCAACTATGATTCTGACTTGATCTTCAATTCCTGGAATTGACCACAACTGGATCTCTAACTGTGAAAGGCTCTAGAACTGGGGCAAGAGAGATTGCTCAGGATTAAGGCACTTTTCCTTTCATGCAGCTGATCTTGGTTCAATCCCCAGCACCACATTGTCCCACGAACTTCACCAAGGTGCATTTCTGGAGGTCTTTAAGTACCATCAGAGCAGCCTAAGTAATTCCAGTAAACACAAGATGCAACAGCAGCACCATAGCCTTGGGGCCTTATACTGAACCGCTGGCCAGTAAGAGGGACTTCACTGGACCTCCTAAAGACCAAACTCACAGGACCTCCTAAACATTACTCCAGGAGATCCACACCCCTCCCACTACCAAAAAAGAAAAGCTAAATAATCAATATTTAAGGCACATATTAGGTAAAATCTAAGGTGAATTAATAATACCTTTATTGGCAAAAATTCCTCTACAGCACAGACTCAGTCCTCTTGTCATTCAGGATTCTTGAAGGAATAAACATGTCTGCTCACAGAAACCCTTCAGAGACCTCTCCTGGTTTCTATTGGCACTCCATGCCAGGGGCACAATCTATGACTTTCCACATTGTGTTGCAATTTTGATTTAACAAATCGGCAGGTCCCAACACAGTGAGCTTTGTCACGGCTAGGGCAAAGTCCCATAAATTATTTTCCTTCCTTCCTTCCTTCCCCAGAAGAGTGTCTGCACAGAGTAATCAGCCCACACCTCTGAGCGGCAGTTCCCAGCACCGAATCTCACCACAGACATGCTCCTAGAGACCAG
>JAJIBD010031875.1:0-12026 GCA_021461705.1 Cryptotis parvus
TTGCATCTTTTATTTTATTTGTTTATTTATTTTTGGGTGTAAGGGACACTCGTTGAAGCACCATATACAGGCAAAAAATAAACCCAGTTGGGCTGCGTACAAGACAAATTGCCTTATCATCCGTACTATCACTCCAACCCCAAGTACTTTCCTTGGAGTTGGTCATCACTAAACTCAAATATTGCATGCGTCTGAGTTGCAGCATTACATGGTAGGTGGAAATGAAATAAAACGCACATTATACACACAGGTAAAACCACAGTAAGGCGTGGAGAGTTCTACTGAGAAATTTAATAATCCTGTTATTGTTTGCGGCCACCTGCAAATACTGGGGGCTATTCCTGGTTTGTGTCAGGACAGAGGATATTCCCGCCATGCTGAGGATTTACAGTTCTGGGGCTCCACCCAGGCGTTCAGCGTGTAATTAATATGCTCAGCTGGCGAAAGTTGTCTTAACACCCTGAGTTTTTGTTTTGTTGTGTTCTGGAGACTGAGAAATAGCTGTAGGAACTTAACCTCTTGATTATATCAACTAACCCAAGCTAACAGAGGTGTAATCAGACCTCCTTTTTACTTAAAGTCATTTTCCAGGGCCTATGATCCAGGACATTAGGTTAAGTGAAACTTTGTCGTTAGAACAAGAATTACGACATAAGTGCTGATCACAGAACAGTGCCAGGAACCTAATAAGATTTGCAGTATTTGCTCTTCTTGCCTTCCTGACTTGGAAAAGAGGGCTGGAATCAAAATACTGATTTCCAGCCATCAATTCTTCTGTTAATTGACTAAAACTCACAGTTCTGTGCAAAAAGCACAGTTACTTCCCCTGGGGCCTTCGTTTTTCTGCTACTTAAGCGGTCCTGCCCCCATTTTTAGAAGGAAACCTCCAGGAACCATCCACCTCACATTTGCACAATTTCCGTACTGAAGTGAGTAGAGCCTACCCCGAGCAGCTGGAGCCTCCGGAACAATCTTGGAGAGAGGTCGAGTCCAAACTTGAACGAGTCAGCACCCCAGAATGAGGTGCAACAAGTTCCCGAGGTTGAGTGGTCTATTCACCCTTAAAGTTTCTCTTTAACCCACCGTTTGGCCATTAAACTACTCCCTCTGTCCCAACCTGCTCCCAAGAGCTAGAGTTAGAATGTACTCTCGGGGCTCATGGAATCTTGACCCGCGCATCGCGCAGCACCCCAGAGCCCTTCCTTCCCACATCCAGATCTGCTAAGTGACCCCCAGGGTGTTGCTCAGTGTGGCAGCGTCCATCTAGCACCGGGGTGTCTCTGCAGCGCAGAACTATTTAGGTGTTAAGAGATGCCTGGGTCTGGCGATAGCCCAGCCCGGGTAGGGCGTTGCCTCGCCTTCGGCCTGTGCCGACCGGGTTCGATCGGCATCCCATATGGTCCCGAGCACTGCCAGGGTAATTCCTGAGTGCAGAGCCAGGAGTAACCCTGAGCATTGCCGGGTGTGACCCAAAATAATAATAATAATAATAAGATGCCTCCATGAGGAGGCTACCGGTGGATTGCCCTCTACCAGGATCAGTGACCACCTGAAGTCTTAATTCAGTCCATGGACGGCGACCCTTCAGGCATAAGGCCTAGGGGACTGGGATGTGTGCCTCGGTTGGGCACCGCTCAGCTCAGACTTTGGAATCAGATAGGGTACCACCATCATCATCTTGTTCCCCATAGCCTTTGTGTCCTTTACCTTTGTTGATCCGCTGCAAACGTCAAAGCCCTATTTTTGTAAATTCATGATCACTGAGAGTGGCAGAATACTAAGAGGATTCGATGACCTGTCAGGGGGCTGGTCTCCCAAGCTGATGTGGAATTCGAACAAAAATAAAACCTTACTGTCCTTAAATGTATACTTTAGACTTAGTTGCGTAGTGCGGAGCTAAAATTTTTACCCTTTTAAAGTGCTTGGTGATAAAGTTAAGCAAAGAATTTGAAAGTATGAGAGAATTATTTGAATGCCAACAACACACAGCATTTTCTTTAGGCATTAAAAGAGAAATAGGCTATCGCTTAATCTTTTTAAAAAAAATATACTCTTCAAGTAATATTAATGTGGGTTCTTCAAAGTGTTTTAAGAATATCCTTTATTTATTTTTTAAAAAGTATTTCCTAAACGGTCTCCCAGTAACAACAAATCACTTTCCGGGAGAGAGAGCGTGTCATTCATTGTTTCTTTATTTCCTTACATTCTGCCCACATTTTCTTGACATTTTGTTCAAATTATACATAAGGAACAATTTAGGAGTTTTCAGGTTTCACCTAAAAAGGAACCTGGATTGATTCAAAAGTTTTACTTTATGTACCTACAATTTCCCCATAGTCCTATTTCTCAATCAGATTTGAATAATCTTTACAACTTGTATTCCCTCAAGCTCAGATTTAATGACTCAGTGGGTTCAAGAAGAGCAATAGCATCTGCGGCTCATCCTGCTGTGCTATTCAGTAATAACAATCTTATACACACTAGCAATTGTGACATTAATAAAAGCCCATAAGTTAACCACAGACAGCTGACTTTAGTCAAATGTAAGTCAGGCTTTGTTTGCTCAGAAGCTGGTAATAAATTCCCAGGTAAAGTGCTCTCATGTGTCACACATATATGTCAGAGCATAATTTCACCTCACTAAATGATTCATTTTTAAATTTCTGTAAAGCCATTCCTGAGTTATTGTTAAACATTTGAATTCCTGCCCAGGCCTATAGGCTCCTTTAAATTATTAACTTATGTGACATTACAGCATGTTTTCCTTTAGGCTGCCAAGAACACGCTGGAGAATTTCACATTATACCTTCTGAATACCTGGAATTACTTCTATAAGAGGCTCATGGTTCACCTCCTAATTTATAGCAAGCTTAATTATGGGAAACGGCATTGATAACTAAGCTAGCCAATAATAATCCTACCAAAGTCCTCGTTGCCACAGGGAAATGTCCGTAAGTCTAATGTAATTTTGCATTCTTAATCAAGTCTTTGGATAGACTTTATTCAAATAAATATAGAATCCCACAATCCTAAAATGTATTTTAAAAATATAAATATTTTGGAAAATACTTTAGAAGTTTAACAGTTTCTTAAAATATCAGACAGATATTTATCATATGATTCCACTATAGATTTCCCTAGGTACTTTCTAAGAAATGAAACCATATCTACACAAAAAAGGACTGCACAATTTTCATAGCAGCATTGACCATAATACACAACACTGACAATAGTTTAGATTAATGAGCTGATGACTGAACAAACAGTGGCATCTTCACACAATTGCAATAAAAATGGAAAAATAAAAATGAAGAAATCCAGACCTATGCAAAATTCAGATAATACATCCAGGTTGGGCATTTGCCCTGCACCAGCTTACCTGGATTTTCAATTCCCACCACCATATATGCCCCCACCCACCCCAGCAGGGTGATCTCTGAGCCCCAGAGCCCAGAGTAAAGCACTGAACACACTGGCAACTGTGGCAGAACAATGGAAACAACAAAAAATGTAGCAAAATTTCTAAACACTATCTTAAGAACTGGTCATAGTGTCAAAACAATACATGGGGCATGATTCTATTAATGTGAAGTTCTAGGATCAGTGGGGGTAATCTTTGGTGATAAATACAATGATGTCTATGGTGTAGAGAAGTACAAGAGAACTTTTAGAGTAGTGAAGCGTTCTAAGATCTCATAAAGAGCAACATTATTGCCTGAGTAAATATGCCAAGCTCTCAAATGGTATGGTTTAAAAATTTTATATGTAAAAATCTGTATAAATTTTACCTCAATAAATAAAACACATAACTGTGCTCTGGAAAGTTTTTAATTTTTGCTGTTAAAATGAAATACCTTTATTAAATACATATATAATAGAAAAATATTACATTGATCTTTGTATAGGCAAAGAGATGTCAGCTAAAAAGGTTACTAATCTAATATTGCCCAGATAGAATCATAAACAGCATATTTTATGCATTAAATAGATCTTTCATTTTACTCACATTTAATTCAGACTAATGATAAAACTTGAGAAATATATTTATAAATTTTGAAAATTGTCAATGGGTATACGTGCATTCCAAAGTACCTGAAACTACTTTATATTAATGTGGAGTAGTTGCAAATTAGATAAAAAGCATTAAATAATACAAAGCCTCCGTTGACTTTTCTAAGGTACTAAGCAGGGGATTCAGCTGGCTCTTTACAACAGAACTTTTCTACTGCCAGTCTGATTCAAGGCTTTGGCTTTTGTTTGCTTATTTTTTAGTACAACATACATTCAATTGACTTTCCTGGATTTTATTAGCCATTGCCTTTAATCCATTTTGAGCTCCCATATTGATCTTGAATAACAGGTGAATGTTTCACACAACATGTTACAGATAAGAGTAAATAATCTCTCCGGAGGATTCAAAGACCAGCATTAGCCTGATGATTATCTATCCATCATTGTACTTAATCATGGACACCTTTTGAACCACCCTTCGGTGTACAGATCTTTGCTCTCCCGGTAGCTAGTTGACTTCATCTAATTCATGCCACTAGGTCTTTTCTTATGTTGTCACTCTGAGCTTAATATAGCTTTAATCAACTTTATAATAACCAGCCTAGCTTTCAAGACCCTCATCAGCGTTAGCTTTCTATAATAATAATATCACATATACCTCATTCAGAGTAAACTTATTTTATTATAAATACTTATCACATTGCATGTCTGATTCTTTCATAACAACCACTGTTTCACCATTTGGCAAAATAATTTGGATTCCAGTTTTGGAATTATACTGGACATATAGCCTCAAAACTAAGCTCTCAATCTGTCATACTTTAAGTTACGCTGTTTCGCTATGCTCCTGTTTATTGATCTGCTAACAATAAGCAAATAGTATCTGTCTTAAAGTGTCGTAGTGTGAGAAATTGTGCTTTAGTAGAGTATGGTATCTGAATGTATAAGATACTTTTTTTGAAATATTTGCCTAACACGAAAGTTTGAGGCAAATATAGATAATAACCCACCTTAACACCTTAAGATATGACACATATTTAGATTTCCATTCATGCTTACTTCAAAATCCACTAGGTGAAAGAAAACAAAATTTTCTAAATGTTGACCATCTAGAAAAATGAGTTTACAAATAGAAAATGTTTAATGACTATAAAGATTTATCAGAATTATTAGCATGAGTAAATTTCTACTACAATTCTAAAACATGAAATAATTTTGCATTTTTTTTTAAAAACTGTAAAATAGTAAATGATGGGCCCAATGGCTCCCACTCTCTCACCAGGTGCGTTCCCACAGTGCAGGCGGCGAAAGGCACACTTTCCAGGACAAGAGGCTGGAACTTTGAGAAGGGGACAAAGCCACCCAACTTTTCGGATCTTCCACTGGACTACCTCCACCCCCAAACCCCTGACTCCTGAACCACCCACAGACACTAAAAAATTCAAAACGCGCCCAGATGTTTGCATCCCACTTAGTAATATCTATCTACTAGAGATACCACCTGAGCATTTTGGCATTCTGCTGCCTATAAGAAACATACATCTGAATAATCAGACCAAACACAGGCTCAAAGTCAAGGGCTGGAAGACCATTTCCACACAAACAACTCCTCCAAAGAGGCAGGTGTGGCCATTCTAGTATCTGAAAATATAGACTTTCCAGGGGCTGAAAAGGTTAAAAGGGACAATGAAGGCCATTTCTTAATAATTATGGGTATGTATACCTGGAAGAAATCACACTACTAAACATAAAGTGGCACCAAACGAGGGGCCAAGATAATGTTTTACAACGACTATTAATGTACCTCAAAGAAGACATTACCAGGTAGCACAATTGGCCAGAGACTTCAACACTGCCTTATCGACTATGGATACATCAGCGTGACTGAAACTCCCACCAGGGAAATCTGGACCTGAAGGAAAATAGAAGAAAGTAGAGCTTGGTCATCCCAAAAACAGTGAATACAAATTTTTTCCCTTGTATAGGAACATTCTTTAAGATAGACCAATTGAGCCACAAGCATATCTCAACAAAATAAAAAGATAGAAATTGTAGCAACTATCTTTTTCAGAACATGATGTACTGAAAATAGAAGTCAACATACACAAGCATGGAGTCAAACCAAACACCTGGAAACTGAACACCTTACTGTTTTGAACAAAACAAATGGGTCATAGAAGAAATCAAACATGAAATTAAAAGATTCCTAGAAACAAATGACAATGAAGATACCAACTATCAGAACTTGTGGACACAGCAAAGCTTTGTTAAGAGGGAAAGTTCACAGCTCTCTTACAAAGATTCAATAAGGAAAGAAGAAAGGGTACATAAATAACCTGACTCACAACTGAAAATATTAGAAAAAGACCAACAAAAAAAGACCCAACCCAGGAGGGAAGGGAAGGAAATATACAAAAACTTAGGGAGGAAATCAACGAACTGGAACCCAAAAAACAATCCAAAAAAGATTAATGAAACCAAAGAGATGGTTCTTTGAAAAATTAAACAAGATCGAGCAAGCCACTCGGCAAGATTGAAAGGACAGGGAAAGAGAGAACCCAAATAAACAGAATCAGGAATGAAAATGTTGACATAACAACAGACAGAAATCCAAAAGATGATCAAAAATTACTTTGAGGAACCTGTATGCTATGTAAACATGAGGAACCCTAGAAAAAATGGATATCCAGAAGTCCTATAACCTCCTACTATTGAAACAAGGAGACCCCAATATCTGAATAAGCCTATCACTATCGAGGAAATTGAGATAATAGTAAAAAGTCTGAACCCAAACACAAAAAGCCCAGGTCCAGATGGGTTCATAGAGAATTCTACCAAACCTTTAAGGGAGGACCTACTGCCTCTCCATTTCAAGCTCTTTCCAGGAAATAGAAGAAACAGAAATACTCCCAAACAGCTTCTATGAGGCACACATCACCCTGATACCCAAAGCACGGAGAAACAACACAAAGAAGAAAAAAATTACAGACCAAGTTCATTGATGAACACAGATGCTAAGATCTTCAACAAAATACTAGCTTTCACAGAATCCAAAGAGACTCAACAAAAAGATCATACATCATGACCAAGTAGGATTCATCCCGGGATGAAAAGCATAGTTCAACATTTTGCAAACCAATCACCATAATTCATCATATCAAAAGAGAATAAACAAAAAACCATATGATGCTATCAATGAGCTGAAGAAAAAGCATTTGACAAGATCCAGCACCCATTTATGAATAAAACCCTCCAGAAAATGGGAATTGAAGGGAAGCTTCCTCAAGATGATCAAAAGCCATCTACCAAAAGCCCACAGCGAAATATCAGTCTCAATGGGAAAAAAATTGAAAGCCTTCCCTTAAGATCAGGAATTCGACAAGGTTCTCCCTCTCTCACCTCTATTCAATATAGTAATGGAAGTACTCGTCGTAGCAATCAGAGAAGAAAAGTACATGAAGGACATCCAGAAAGCAAGGAAGACACTCCTTCAAGAAATAAAAGGGACAAAGAAATAAGAAACACATTCCCTGCTCATGGATGGAAAATTAACATTGTCAAGATGGTAATAATCCCTAGAGCTTATTTTGAATTAATGCCCGGTTCTATAAAAAGGATACCCATGACATTATTTAAAGAAATTGACCAAACACAATTGGTCAATTTCAATGAAGTTAATCTGTACTTTCAATGCACGTACGCTGGCATGGAAGCATAATTGAGATCTGATGCTGCCAGCGCAAAAAGATCAAATATGACATCATTGGTCTGACTGAGACCGGGAGGCGTCAGTAGCATCATGCTGTATTTGACACCAGAGAAGAAATTGTTCCTTGGAACATGCGACCAGAAAAAGAGAGCATCGAAGTGGCGTTGGTGTCCTTGTCAACACGAACATGGCCGTCAACATTAGATTCATTTGAATGCCTAGACAAACGAGACTAGGATGATTACACTTGAAGAGATGTGGACCACTGCCAGCAATTTTCTATCTTCATTGTCTACGCACCAACATCCACATACAAAGAGGGTGAAATTGAGAAATTCTACATGGAATTGGAGGGTTCTATAAAAAAGATCACACCTTCTACAAGATCATAGTCGGTGATTTTAATGCCAAGATAGGACCGAGAAGATCGGCTGAAGAACTCCCACATCGGGACCCATGGCCTAGAATGGAGCGAACAGGGTGAGAGACTATCTGAGTTCATCATGTCCACCAAGACCATTCATGGGAACTCACAGTTCCAGGAAGCTGAAGGACACGTTGGACATGGGAATCTCCGGGCAGACAGTTCCACAATGAAATTGACCACATCATCTATTGACAGTTTTGTCTGACCGATGTTACTATTGTCCCCAAATTTCAAACAGGATCGGACCACCATCTCCTTCATACAAAATTCTACTTCCCTAGCGGGGAGAAAAGGGCTGCAAAGTTTAAGAAGAGAACTCCCAGAAACGACCAACTGGGAACTCTTTGGCACCATTGCAGCAACATGGGAAGATACCACCATTGGCGACATCGATGAAGAATACAACCGACTGGTTCAGCACCTCCATGATTGTGCGAAGAATGCCGAGAGAGAAAGACACAAAAGGACGCCTGTCTTCAGAAACTCTCGAGCTCATTCGCCAGCGTGGCAAGGCGCGAGCCTCAGGGAGACCAAATGCTAACGTCCAAGCTTGCTAAATGGTGCAGAGAAGCGATAAAAGAAGACCTCAAAGACAGAAGAGCAGAAATACTGGAAGATGCAGCAGAAGCCGGGAAAAGCATTCGCACTGCCCGCCTGTCCTTCGCCAACTATAAGACCAAGATGACTGCCCTCCGGCGCCCTGATGGATCTATCCACATCTTCCAGAAAGGCAATGGAGAAGATTATCCAGGACTTCTACTCAAATCTCTTTGATAGCCACATCCACCTGCCCACATACCAAATTCCACAGGATGGATATGTCATTCCCAACGTTCTCCCTTCTGAAATCCGACATACCATCTCATCGGTAAAAGAAGGGGAACAGCACCAGGCCCAGACAAAGTCAGACCCGAACACCTGAAGAATCTGCCGTCGGTACTCATCAATACACTAGCTCGGCTCTTCACACGCTACCTGTCCGAGATGCAAGGTGCCCTCCCAATGGAAAACCAGCAGGACAGTTCTACTGTTCAAGAAGGGGAGACATTCGCGACATCGGCAACTATCGCCCCATCTGCCTGTTGTCCGTCATCTACAAGCTGTTTACACGAGTCATCCTGAACAGGATTGGCAGAACACTAGATGAAGGACAACCATGCGAGCAAGCAGGCTTCCGGAAAGGATTCAGCACAATCGACCATATCCACACAGTAACCAAGCTCATTGAGGTTTGTAGGGAGTACAAGATGCCGCTCTGTCTCACGTTCATTGATTTACAGAAAGCCTTTGATTCTGTGGAGACTGAAGCAGTCATCGAAGCCCTAGCCAAACAGGGTGTTCAAACCCAATACATCAAGATCCTTCGTGAGCTGTATTGCGGATTCACCACCAGGATCTCACCATTCTACAAGGAAGTGATCATTAATGTCAAAGAGGGGTTCGACAGGGTGATACCATTTCACCAAAACTCTTCAGCGCCACCCTCGAGAACATCATGCGACAATTAGAATGGGAAGGAATGGGAGTGAAGATAGATGGTCGGCAACTACACCACCTCCGCTTCGCTGATGACATCGTTCTAATAACACCAAACATTAGCCAAGCGGCACAAATGCTGGCTGACTTTGACCGAGAATGTGGAAAGATAGGTCTACAGCTGAATCTAAGAAAACTATGTTTATGAAAAATGAACTAGTTCCAGAGGCCCCCATTCACTCTCAATGGAACAAACATCTCTGAATGCAGCAGTTATGTGTACCTAGGTCGAGAAGTCAACATGATGAGCGACCTAAAACCTGAGCTGCGCAGGAGGAAGAGGCGGCATGGAATGCCTTCAAAGGCATCGAAGAAATAGCTAAAAAGGACAAAGAACCTCCGGCTCCGGGCACATCTCTTTGACTCCACCGTTCTCCCTGCATTAACATACGCCTCAGAGACCTGGGCCCCTACGAAAGCAGGATGAGAATGCTATTCGGGTCTCCCAGAGAGGAATCGAAAGAGCTATGCTTGGAATATCCGCCTCACTCAAGTGAGAGAAGGAATCCGGAGTTCTGACCTCCGTCGCTATTCCAGAATCAGGGACGCTGTCTCATTTGCCAAGGCATCGAAAATCAGATGGGCTGGACATGTAATGCGATTTGGAGACAACCGCTGGACTAGAGCCATTACCGACTGGATCCCACGGGATGTCAAAAGATCACGTGGCCGCCCACCTACAAGATGGTCAGACTTCCTTGTTCAAGACCCTGAAGGAACGGTTTGAGGCTCTTCATATTCCTGAATCAACCAGATGCCATTGGGCTACATTGGCATGATAGGGTCCAATGGAAATGTTACTGGCGCCGCCTTCGAGCAAATCGATGAATAACGGGATTCAAGTGATCAAGTGATCAAGTGACCAAACACTTCCTGAAATTCAGTATGGGAATAATAAACCCCCACGGATAGCTAAAGCAGTCCTTGGGAAAAAGAAGATGGGAGGCATCACCTTTCCCAACCTCAAACTGTACTACAAAGCAGCAGTAATAAAACAGCGTGGTACTGGAGCAAAAACAGACCTGTGGACCTATGGAATAGAGTTGAGTATCCTGACGCCCACCCTCAAAGACATGATCCAGTTAATCTTTGATAAAAAGGTGCAAAGAGTCCAAAATGGAGAAGGAAAGCCTCTTCAACAAGTGGTGCTGGGAAAACTGGACAGCTACATGTAAAAAAATGAATTTGGACCTAAGTGTCTAACACCTTGCACAAAAAATCAGATCAAAATGGATTAAAGATCTCAATATCAGACCTAAATCCATAAAGTACATTGAAGAAAATATAGGAAAAAACCCTCCCACGACATTGAAGCTTAAGACATCTTCAAAGGTGAAACACCATTAACAAAGCAACTAGAAGAAAGATAAACATATGGGACTACGAAACTAAAGAGCTTCTGCACCTCAAAAGAAACAGTGACCAAGATAGAAAGGCAGTCCACAGAATGGGAAGAATATTCACCCATACCCATCTGTAAGGGGTTAATATCCAGGATATATCAGGCACTGGTACAGCTATATAAGAAAACAGCCAACCCCATAAAAAATGGGAGAAGAGATGAACAGAAACTTTGACAAGGAAGAAATTTGAATGGCCAAAGGCATGTGAAAAAAATGCTCATCATCACTAATCATCAGAGGTGCAAATCAAAACAACAATGAGATATCACCTCACACCACAGAGACTGGCCCATATCCAAAAGGGTAAAAGCAACAAGTGCTGGCGTGGATGTGGGGGAAAGGGACTCTCATACATTGTTGGTGGGAATGTCGACTTGTACAACCTTTCTGGAAAACAATATGGACATTCCTCCAAAGACTAGAAATTGAGCTCCCTTTTGACCCAGCCATACCACTCCTGGGAATATACCCTGGGAAGCCAAAACACAGCAGAAACACAATCCACACTTTTATTTTCATAGCAGCACTATTCACAATAGCCAGAACCTGGAAACAACCAGTATGCCCGAGAACTGATGACTGGATAAAGAAACTGTGGTACATCTACACAATGGAATACTATGCAGCTGTTAGGAAAAATGAAGTTATGAAATTTGCCTATAAATGGATGGACATGGAAAGGATCATGTTGAGTGAGAGAAATTAGTCAGAAGGAAAGAGAGAGACATAGAATGACTGCATTTATTTGCATGACATAAATATATCAGGTGATCTTACCAAAATTGGAAATTACCGCAAGCGTGAGGGAGTCAGAGGTTAGGTAAGACAGAGAAGGAACATGTGTGAATAAATGTCAAAAGGGCTGATACCAACATAGAACTGGGCATTAAATACAGGCAAAAAAAATGCACATGATGGCTTCCAAGTGTATGTGAGTGCA
>JAJIBD010031876.1:0-21692 GCA_021461705.1 Cryptotis parvus
GAAGCACCATATACAGGCAAAGAATAAAAACCCAGTTGGGCTGCGTGACAAGACAAGTGCCTTATCATCCGTACTATCACTCCAGCCCCAAGTACTTTCCTTGGAGTTGGTCATCACTAAGCTCAAATGTGCATACGTCTGAGTTTGCAGCATTACATGGTGGGTGGAAATGAAATAAACGCACATTATACACAGGTAAAACCACAGTAAGGCGTGGAGAGTTCTACTGAGAAATTTAATAATCCTGTTATTGTTTTGGCCACCTGCAAATACTGGGGCTATTCCTGGTTTTGTGTCAGGACAGAGGGGATACTCCACGCCATGCTGAGGGATTTACAGTTCTGGGGGCTCCACCCAGGCGTTCAGCGTGTAATTAATATGCTCAGCTGGCCGAGGTTGTCTTAACACCTGAGTTTTTGTTTTGTTGTGTTCTGAGACTAGAAATAAGCTGTAGGAACTTAACTCTTGATTATATCAACTAACCCAAGCTAACAGAGGGTGTAATCAGACCTCTTTTACTTAAAGTCATTTTCCAGGAGCCTATGATCCAGGACATTAGGTTAAGTGGGAAACTTTGTCGTTAGAACAAGTACGACATAAGTGCTGATCACAGAACAGTGCCAGGAACCTAATAAGATTTGCAGTGTTTGCTCTTCTTGCCTTCCTGACTTGGAAAAGAGAGACTGGAATCAAAATACCCCCGGTTCCAGCCATCAATTCTTCTGTTAATTGACTACAAAACTCACAGTTCTGTGCAAAAAGCACAGTTAGCTTCCCCTGGGGCCTTCGTTTCTGCTACTTAAAGCGGTCCTGCCCCACATTTTAGAAAGAAACCTCAGGAACCATCCACCTCATTTGCAATTTCCGTCCTGAGAGTGAGTGAGCCTACCGAGCAGCTGGAGCCTCGGAACAATCTTGGAGAGAGAATCGGAGTCCAAACTTAGACGAGTCAGCACCCCAGAATGAGGTGCAACAAGTTCCGGAGTTGGAGTGGTCTATTCACCCTTAAATTTCTCTTTAACCCACCGTTTGGCAGTAAACTACTCCCTCTGTCCCAACCTGCTCCAAGTAGAGTTAGAATGTGCCCTCTCCCGGGGCTCCTGGGAGATGCTGGCCACGCATGCGCAGCACTTCCCCAGAGCCCTTCCTTCCCACATCAGATCTGCTAAGTGACCCCCCAGGGTGTTGCTCCAGTGTGGCAAGCGTCCATCTAGCACCGGGGAGTGTCTCTGCAGCACAGAACTGTTTTAGGTGTTAAAGAGATGCCTCCCGGGTCTGGCGATAGCCCAGCGGGTAGGGCGTTTGCCTTGCACGCCCGGCTTGGCCTGTGCCGACCTGGGTTCGATCCCGGCATCCCATATGGTCCCCCGAGCACTGCCAGGGAGTAATTCCTGAGTGCAGAGCCAGGAGAAACCCCTGAGCAATGCCGGGTGTGACCAAAAATAATAATAATAATAATAAGATGCCTCCATGAGAGGCTGGTGGATTGCCCTCTGGGATCAGTGACCACCTGAAGTCTTAATTCAGTCCATGAATGAGCGACCCTTCAAGCATAAGGCCTAGGGGACTGGGATGTGTGCCTCGGTTGGGCACTGCTCAGCTCTCAGACTTTGGAATCAGATAGGGTACCACCATCATCATCCCTTGTTCCCCATAGCCTTTGTGTCCTTTACTGCTGTTGATCACACTGCAAACGTCAGAAACCCTGTTTTGTAAATTCATGGCGTCACTGAGAGTGAAGCAGAATACTAAGGGAGGATTCGATGACCTGTCCAGGGCTGGTCTCCCAAGCTGATGTGGAGTCGAACAAAAATAAAACCTTGCTGTCCTTAAATGTACTTTGACTTAGTTGCGTAGTGCGCGAGCTAAATTTTTTTACCCTTTTAAAGGGTAAACGGTGACCAAAGTTAAGCAAGAATTTGAAAAGTATAGAGAATTATTTGAATGCCAACAACACAACATTTTCTTTAGGCATTAAAGAGAAATAGGCTATCGCTTAATCTTTTTTTTTTTTAAAAAAAAAATATACTCTTCAAGTAATATTAATATTGGGTTCTTCAAGTGTTTTAAGAATATCCCTTTATTTATTTTTTTAAAAAGTATTTCCTAAACAGTCTCCCAGTAACAACAAATCACTTTCCGGGAGAGAGAGCGTGTCATTTCTGTTGTTTCTTTATTTCCTTACATTCACCTTACATTTTCTTGACATTTGATTTCAAATTATACATAGGAACAATTTCGAGTTTTCAGGTTTCACCTAAAAAAGGAACCTGGATTGATTCAAAGTTTTACTTTATGTACCTACAATTTCCCCATAGTCCTATTTCTCAATCAGAATTTGAATAATCTTTACAACTTGTATTCCCTCAAACTCAGATTTAATGACTCAGTGGGTTCAGAAAGAGCAATAGCATCTGCAGCTCATCCTGCTGTGCTATTCAGTAATGACAATCTTATACCACACTAGCAATTGTGACATTAATAAAGAAGCCCATAGGATTAACCACAGACAGCTGACTTTAGTCAAATGTAGGTCAGGCTTTGTTTGCTCAGAAGCTGGTAATAAATTCCCAGGTAAGTGCTCTCATGTGTCACACATATATGTCAGGAGCATAATTTCACCTCACTAAATGATTCACATTTTTAAATTTCTGTAAGCCATTCCTGAGTTATTGTTAAGCATTTAATTCCACTGCCAGGCCTATAGGCTCCTTTAAATTATTAACTTATGTGACATTACAGCATGTTTTCCTTTAGGCACCACTTAAGAACACGCTGGAGAATTTCACATTCACCTTCCAGATACTGGAGTACTTCTATAAGAGGCTCATGGTTCACCTCTAATTTATAGCTTAATTATGGGGAAACGGCATTGATAGCTAAGCTAGCCAACTATAATAATCACAAAGTCCTCGTTGCCACAGGAAATGTCACCGTAAGTCTAATGTGAATTTTTGCATTCTTAATCAAGTCTTTGGATAGACTTTATTCAAATAAATATAGAATCCCACAATCCTAAAATGTATTTTAAAAATATAAATATTTTGGAAAATACTTTTAGAAGTTTAGCAGTTTCTTAAAATATCAGACAGATATTTATCATATGATTCCACTATCGTTTCCCTAGGTACTTTTCTAAGAAATGAAACCATATCTACACAAAAAAAGGACTGCACAATTTTCATGGCAGCATTATTCATAATACACAACACTGACAATAGTTTAGATTGACGAGCTGATGACTGAACAAACAGTGGCATCTTCACACAGTGCAATAAAAATGGAAGAAATAAAAATAGAAGAAAAATCCAGACCTATGCAAAATTCAGATAATACATCAGGTTGGGCATTTGCCCTGCACCAACTTACCTGGATTCAATTCCCACCACCATATATGCCCCCCCCCCCACCCCAGCAGGAGTGATCTCTGAGCCCAGAGCCCAGAGTAAGCACTGAACACTGGCAACTGTGGCAGAACAATGGAAACAACAAAAAAATAGTGGCAAAATTTCTAAACACTATCTTAAGAACTGGTCATAGTGTCCAAAACAATACATGGGGCATGATTCTATTAATGTGAAGTTCTAGGATCAGTAGAATTAATCTTTAGTGATAAATACAATAGTGTCTATGGTGTAGGAAAGTACAAGAGAACTTTTAGACTCATGAAACGTTCTAGATCTCATGAGCAACATTATGTGCCTGAGTAAATATGCCAAGCTCTCAAATGGTATGGTTAAAATTTGCTCATAAAAATCTGTATGTAAATTTTACCTCAATAAATAAAACATATGTGTGCTCTGGAAAGTTTTTAATTTTTTACTTTGTTAAGTGAAATACCTTTATTAAATACATATATAATAGAAAAATATTACGTGATCTTTAGCTATAGGCAAAAGAGATGTCAACTAAAAAAGAGTTACTAATCTAATATTGCCCAGATAAGAATCATAAACAGCATATTTTATGCATTAAATAGATCTTTTCATTTACTCACATTTTAATTCCTTCAGACTAATGATAAAACTTGAGAAATATGTGTTTATAAATTTGAAAATTGTCAATGGGTATAAATGCATTAAGTACCTGAAACTACTTTATATTAATGTGGAGAAGTTGCAGAATTAGATAAAAAGCAGTAAATAATACAAAGCCTCATTTGACTTTCTAGTACTAAGCAGAGTTCAGCTGGCTCTTCTAACAGAACTTTTCTCTGCCAGTCTGATTCAAGGCTTTGGCTTTTGTTTGCTTATTTTTTAAGTACAACATATTCCAATTGACTTTCTGGATTTTATTAGCATTGCCCTTTAATCCATTTTGAGCTCCCATATTGATCTTGAATAACAGGTGAATGTTTCACACAACATGTTACAGATAGAGCCAAAGTAATCTCCTTAGTTTGGGATTCAAAGACCAGCATTGGCCTGATGATTATCTGTCCATCATTGTACTTAATCTCATGGACACTTTTTCCCAGACCACCCTTCAGTGTACAGATCTTTGCTCTGCGGTAGCTAGTTGACTGTCTAATTCATGCCACTAGGTCTTTTCTTATGTTGTCACTCTAAACTTAATATAGCTTTAATCAACTTTATAATAACCAACCCTAGCTTTCAAGACCCTCATCAGCGATTAACTTTCTATAATAATAATATCACATATACCTCATTCAGAGTAAACATTTTTATTATAAATACTTATCACATTGCATGTCTGATTCTTTTTCATAACAACCACTGTTTCACATTGTAAAATAATTTGGATTCCAGTTTTAGATATACTGGACATATAGCCTCAAAACTAAGCTCTCAATCTGTCATACTTTAAGTTACTTCATTTCGCTATGCTCCTGTTTATTGATCTGCTAACAATAAAGCAAAATAGTATCTGTCTTAAAGTGTCGTGGTGTGAGAAATTGTGCTTTGTTGGAAATTGTGGTATCTGGTGTATAGATACTTTTTACGAAATATTTGCCTAACACAAAGTTTAGGCAAATATAAGAGCAATGTACCTTAACACCTTAAGATATGACACATATTTTAGATTTCCATTCATGCTTACTTCAAAATCCACTAGGTAAAGAAAACAAATTTTCTAAATGTTGACCATGTATCTAGAAAAATGAGTTTACAAATAGAAAATGTTTAATGACTATAAAGATTTATCAGAATGTTAGCATAGGTAAATTTTGCTACAATTCTAAAACATGAAATAATTTGCATTTTTTTAAAAACTGTAAAATAGTAGTATTGGGCCCAGTAGCTCCCCACTCTCTCACCAGGTGCGTTCCCACGGTGGGCAGCCCCCGAGGCACCCCTTTCCAGGATAAAAGGGCTGGAACTTTGAGAAGGGGACAAAGCCACACCCAACTTTTTCGGATCTTCCACTGGACTACCTCCACCCCAAACCCCTGACTCCTGAACCACCCACAGACACTAAAAATTCAAAACCGCGCAGATGCGCTAACATCCACTGAAGTAATATCTATCTACCTGAGATACCACTGAGCATTTGCCCCAACATTCTGCTGCCTATAAGAAACACATCTGAATAATCAGACCAAACACAGGCTCAAAGTCAAGGGCTGGAAGACCATTCTCCACACAAACAACTCCTCCAAAAAGGCAGGTGTGGCCATTCTAGTATCTGACAATATAGACTTCAGGCTGAAAAAGGTTAAAAGGGACAATGAAGGCCATTTCTTAATAATTAAGGGGGTATGTATACCTGGAAGAAATCACACTACTAAACATATATGCACCAAACGAGGGGCCAGCATAATACTTAAAACGACTATTAATGTACCTCAAAGAAGACATTAACAGTAGCACAATAATAGCCAGAGACTTCAACACTGCCTTATCGACTATGGATACATCGACGAGACTGAAACTCACCAGGGAAATACTGGACCTGAAGGAAGAAATAGAAGAAAGAGAGCTGGTTCATCCCAAAAAATGGTGAATACAAATTTTTTCCAGTGCACATGGAACATTCTCCAAGATAGACCATATATTGAGCCACAAAGCATATCTCAACAAAATAAA
This sequence comes from Cryptotis parvus, assembly GCA_021461705.1. Lineage (NCBI taxonomy): Eukaryota > Metazoa > Chordata > Mammalia > Eulipotyphla > Soricidae > Cryptotis > Cryptotis parvus. The sequence continues at coordinate 6,048 of JAJIBD010031876.1, forward strand.
AAAGATAGAAATTGTGTCAACTATCTTTTCAGAACATGATGTACTGAAAATAGAAGTTAAACATACACAGAAGCAGGGAGTCAAACCAAACACCTGGAAACTGAACACCTCACTGCTGAACAACAAATGGGTCATAGAAGAAATCAAACAGGAAATCCAAAGATTCCTAGAAACAAATGACAATGAAGATACCAACTATCAGAACTTGTGGGACACAGCAAAAGCTTTGTTAAGAGGAAAGTTCATAGCTCTGCTGCAAGCATTCATAAGGAAAGAAGAAAGGGCCCACATAAATAACCTGACCTCACAACTGAAAATATTAGAAAAAAGACCAACAAAAGAAGCCCAACCCAGGAGGAAGGAAGGAAATATTAAAACTTAGGGAGGAAATCAACGAACTGGAACCCAAAAAACAATCCAAAAGATTAATGAAACCAAGAGATGGTTCTTTGAAAAAATTAAACAAGATCGACAAGCCACTGGCAAGACTTGTATGGACAGGGAAAGAGAGAACCCAAATAAACAGAATCAGGAATGAAAATGTTGACATAACAACAGACAGAAATCCAAAAGATGATCAAAAATTACTTTGAGAACCTGTATGCCATGAAACATGAGAACCTAGAAAAAATGGATAAATTCCAGAAGTCCTATAACCTCCTACTATTGAAACAAGAAGACCCCCAATATCTGAATAAGCCTATCACTATCGAGGAAATTGAGATAATAATTAAAAGTCTGCCCAAACACAAAAGCCCAGGTCCAGATGGGTTCATAGAGAATTCTACCAAACCTTTAAGGAGGACCTACTGCCTCTCCATTTCAAGCTCTTCCAGGAAATAGAAGAAACAGAAATACTCCCAAACAGCTTCTATGAGGCACACATCACCCTGATACCTAAAGCACGGAGAAACAACACAAAGAAGAAAAATTACAGACCAAGTTCATTGATGAACACAGATGCTAAGATCTTCAACAAAATACTAGCACACAGAATCCAAAGACTCATCAAAAAGATCATACATCATGACCAAGTAGGATTCATCCCGGGATGAAAGGATAGTTCAACATTTGCAAATCAATCAACATAATTCATCATATCAATAAGAGAATAAACAAAAACCATATGATGCTATCAATAGATGCAGAAAAAGCATTTGACAAGATCCAGCACCCATTTATGAATAAAACCCTCCAGAAAATGGGAATTGAAGGAAGCTTCCTCAAGATGATCAAAGCCATCTACCAAAAGCCCACAGCGAGTATCATTCTCAATGGGGGAAAAATTGAAAGCCTTCCCCTTAAGATCAGGAACACGACAAGGTTGCCCTCTCTCACCCTCTGTTATTCAATATAGTACTGGAAGTACTCGCCGTAGCAATCAGAGAAGAAAAGTACATGAAGGACATCCAGAAAGACAAGGAAGACACTCCTTCAAGAAATAAAAGAGGACATGAGGAAATAGAAACACATTCCCTGCTCATGGATGGAGAGAATTAACATTGTCAAGATGGTAATAATCCCTAGAGCTTTGTACAGATTCAATGCGGTTCCTATAAGGATACCCATGACATTATTTAAAGAAATTGACCAAACACAATTGGTCAATTTCAATGATTGTCTGTACTTTCAATGCACATACGCTGGCATCGGAAGCATATATTGAGGATCTGATGGTGCAAGCACAAAAGATCAAGTACGACATCATTGGTCTGACTGAGACGAGGAGGTGTCAGTCGCATCATGCTGTATTTGACACCAGAGAAGAATTGTTCCTAGGAACATGTGATGAAAGAGGCATCGGTGGCATTGGTGTCCTTGTCAACACGAACATGGCTGTCAACATTGATTCATTTGAATGCCTAACAAACCGAATAGGATGATTACACTTGAGGAGATGTGGACCACTGCCAGCAATTTCTATCTTCATTGTTTATGCACCAACATCCACATACAAAGAAGATGAAATTGAGAAATTCTACATGGAATTGGAGGAGTTCTATAAAAAAGATCACACCTTCTACAAGATCATAGTCGGTGATTTTAATGCCAAGATAGGACCGAGAAGATCGGCTGAAGAACTCCACATCGGGACCCATGGCCTAGAATGGAATGAACAGGGTGAGAGACTATCTGAGTTCATCATATCCACCAAGACTATTCATGGGAACTCACAGTTTCAGAAGGCTGAAGCGAAACATTGGACATGGGAATCTCCTGGCGGACAGTTTCACAATGAAATTGACCACATCATCTTCAATCGACGGTTTTGTCTGACCGATGTTGCTGTCGTCCCCAAATTCCAGACAAGATCGGACCACTGTCTCCTTCATGTAAAATTCTACTTCCGCGCAACGGGGAGAAAAAGCTGCAAAGTTTAAGAAGAGAACTTCCAGAAACTACCAACTGGGAACTCTTTGGCACCATTGCGGCAACATGGGAAGATACCATCATTGATGACATCGATGAAGAATACAACCAACTGGTTCAGCACCTACATGATTGTGCGAAGAATACCGAGAGAGAGAAAGACACAAAAAGGACGCTTGTCTTCAGAAACTCTTGAGCTCATTCGCCAACGTGGCAAGGCGCGAGCCTCAGGAGACCAAATGCTAATGTCCAAGCTTGCTAAATGGTGCAGAGAAGCGATAAAAGCAGACCTCAAAGACAGAAGAGCAGAAATACTGGAAGATGCAGCAGAGGCCGGGAAAAGCATTTGCACTGACCGCCTGTTGTTTGCCAACTATAAGACCAAGATGACTGCCCTCCGACGCCCTGATGGATCTATCACATCTTCCAGAAAGGCAATGGAGAAGATTATCCAGGACTTCTACTCAAATCTCTTTGATAGCCACATCCACCTGCCCACATACCAAATTCCACAGGATGGACATGTCATTCCCAACGTTCTCCCTTCTGAAATCTGACATACCATCTCATTGGTAAAGAAGGGAACAGCACCAGGCCCAGACAAAGTCAGACCCGAACACCTGAAGAATCTGCAGTCGGTACTCATCAATACACTAGCTCGGCTCTTCACACGCTATCTGTCTGAATGCAAGGTGCTCTCCCAATGGAAAACCAGCGGGACAGTTCTACTGTTCAAGAAGGGAGACATTCACGACATCGGCAACTATCGCCCCATCTGCCTGTTGTCTGTCATCTACAAGCTGTTTACACGAGTCATCCTGAACAGGATTAGCAGAACACTAGATGAAGGACAACCATGCGAGCAAGCAGGTTTCCGGAAAGGATTTAGCACAATCGACCATATCCACACAGTAACCAAGCTCATTGAGGTTTTAGGGAGTACAAGATGCCGCTCTGTCTCACGTTCATTGATTTACAGAAATGTTTTGATTCTGTGGAGACTGAAGCAGTCATCGAAGCCCCTAGTCAAACAGTGTTCAAACCCAATACATCAAGATCCTTTGTGAGCTGTATTACGGATTCACCACCAGGATCTCACCATTCTACAAGGAAGTGATCATTGATGTCAAAAGAGGGGTTCGAAAGGGTGATACCATCTCACAAAAACTCTTCAGTGCCACCCTTGAGAACATCATGAGACAATTAGAATGGGAAGGAATGGGAGAGAAGATAGATGGTCAGCAACTACACCACCTCTGCTTCGCTGATGACATCGTTCTAATAACACCAAACATTAGCCAAGCGGCACAAATGCTGGCTGACTTTAACCGAGAATGTGGAAAGGTAGGTCTACAGCTGAATCTGAAGAAAACTATGTTCATGAGAAATGAACTAGTTCCTGAGGCCCCATTCACTCTCAATGGAACAAACATCTCTGAATGCAGCAGTTATGTGTACCTAAGTCGAGAAGTAAACATGATGAACAACCTAAAACCTGAGCTGCGCAGGAGGAAGAGAGCGGCATGGAATGCCTTCAAATGCATCGAAGAAATAGCTAAAAGGACAAAGAACCTCCGGCTCCGGGCACATCTCTTTGACTCCACCGTTCTCCCTGCATTAACATATGCCTCAGAGACCTGGGCCCCTACGAAAGCAGGATGAGAATGCTATTCGGGTCTCCCAGAGAGGCATCGAAAGAGCTATGCTTGGTATATCACGTCTCACTCAAGTGAGTGAAGGAATCCGGAGTTCTGACCTCCGTCGCTATTCCAGAATCAGGGACGCTGTCTCGTTTGCCAAGGTATCGAAAATCAGATGGGCTGGACATGTAATGCGATTTGGAGACAACCGCTGGACTAGAGCCATTACCGACTGTATCCCACGGGATGTCAAAAGATCATGTGGCCGCCCACCTACAAGATGGTCAGACTTCCTTGTTAAGACCCTGAAGGAACGGTTTGAGGCTCTTCATATTCGTGAATCAACCAGATGCCATTGGGCTACATTGGCATGTGATAGGGTCCAATGGAAATGTTACTGGCGCCCGCTCGAGCAAATCAATGAATAACGGGATTCAAGTGATCAAGTGATCAAGTGACCAAACACTTCTGAAATTCGTATGGAATAATAAACCTCCATGGATAGCTAAAGCAATCCCTCGGGAAAAAGAAGAGCGAGAGGCATCACCTTTCCTAACCTCAAACTGTACTACAAAGCAGCAGTAATAAATACACCGTGGTACTGGAATAAAAACAGACCTGTGGATTTATGGAATAGAGTTGAGTATCCTGACACCCATCCTCAAAAACATGATCAGCTAATCTTTGATAAAGGTGCAGAGAGTCCAAAAATGGAGTAAGGAAATCCTCTTTAACAAGTGGTGCTAGGAAACTTGGACAGCTACATGTAAAACAATGAATTTGAACCTGTGTCTAACACCTTGCACAAAAATCAGATCAAAATGGATTAAAGATCTCAATATCAGACCTAGGTCCATAAAGTACATTGAAGAAAATATAGGAAAAAACCCTCCACGACATTGACGTAAGACATCTTGAAAGTTGAAACACCATTAACAAAACAACTAGAAGAAGATAAACATATGGGACTACATGAAACTAAAGAGCTTCTGCACCTCAAAAGTAACAGTGACTAAGATAAAAAGGCAGTCCACAGAATGGGAAAGAATATTCACCCAATACTTATCTAATAAGGGATTAATATCCAGGATATATCAGGCACTGGTTCAGCTATATAAGAAGAAAACAGCCAACCCCATAAAAAATGGGGAGAAGAGATGAACAGAAACTTTGACAAGGAAGAAATTTGAATGGCCAAAAGGCATGTGAAAAAATGCTCATCATCACTAATCATCAGAGAGATGCAAATCAAAACAACAATGAGATATCACCTCACACCACAGAGACTGGCTCATATTCAAAAGGGTAAAAGCAACAAGTGCTGGCGTGGATGTGGGGAAAAGGGGACTCTCATACATTGTTGGTGGAAATGTCGACTTGTACAACCTTTCTGGAAAACAATATGAACATTCCTCCAAAGACTAGAAATTGAGCTCCCTTTTGACCCAGCCATACCGCTCCTGGGAATATACCCTGGAAAGCCAAAAACACACAGCGGAAACACAATCCACACTTTTATTTTCATAGCAGCACTATTCACAATAGCCAGAAACTGGAAACAACCAGTATGCCTGAGAACTAAAGACTGGATAAAGAAACTGTGGTACATCTACACAATGGAATACTATGCAGCTTTAGGAAAAATGAAGTTATGAAATTTGCCTATAAATGGATGGGCATGGAAAGGATTATTTTGAGTGAAATTAGTCAGAAGGAAAGAGAGAGACATAGAATGACTGCATTTATTTGCATGACATAAATATATCAGGTGGTCTTACCAAAAGTGGAAATTACTGCAAACGTAAGGGAGTCAGAGGTCAGGTAAGACAGAGAGGGGGAACATAAGTGAATAAATGTCAAAAGGTCTGATACCAACATAGAACTGAGCATTAATTACAGGCAAAAAAAATGCACATGATGGCTTCCAAGTGTATGTAGTGCAACCCACGATGTGTAGGGGAAGGAAGGGAGAGAGAGGGAGAAAGAAAACAGATAAAGAACCTGCCATTTAGGCAGGCTATGGGTGGAGGGAGGGAATTCGGGACATTGGTGGTGGGAAATGGGCACTGGTGGAGGGCGTGTGCTGGAACACTATGTGACCGAAACCTCCAAACATGAACAATGTTGTAATTGTATATCTCACAGTGGTATAATAAAATGTTTAATTAAAAAATAGTAAAATTGGTTCTAGACAAGAAGAATCTGATGAAAAAGGGAAATCAGAACTATGAGACAGAATAGTACAGGTTCCTAAGAAAAAGGAAAACACCTGTCCATATTGAGACTTGCATATAAATGCCGAAAGCTGCTTTCTTCACAATATTCAAAAGCTAAAAAATTATTGTCTATCTCAGTGAAGTGTTCAATCCCTACAACAGAATCGAACTCAACACAACAAATGTGCACAAATGTGCACAAATAGAGTAACAATTTCTGTGACTCTTAAAATATTTTATTGAGTAAAATAATTAAAGTATGGAAAAATGCGCTAATTCCATTTACGTGAAAATCTAAGAAATACTAATATCCGATCATGACAAAAAGGAAGCTCATCAGAGGATCTGAGGACTAGGAAGAGATCCAAAGACTGGAAAGGGACATAAGGAGACCTTGGACAGTGTTAGAAATGTACTGGGTTTCACTATGGTGTTATTTTTAAATGTATATGCAAAAGTCTGTCAAAATTCATCAAACTGTTCATTTTAAATACATGTGAAATACTGTGACTAAATGGTACTACAATCCATCAGTTTTATTTTTTCTGGTGGGGGGAAGCGGTTATATTCCCAAATGGTTCTCAGAATGCCTAGCACTCACCCCTATGATTCTAAGCCAATCAGGCAGAAAATTCAGTGCAAGGACCTGGGAATTTCCAGTTGTCCAGGTATTCTGTTGCTCAGGAGTTTGCAGAGTTATGCCCATGTGTCCTCAGGGGCTTCCAGGATGCCCCCCCAAAGATGCTTGGAGGACCATGTGGTAAACCAGCGCCAGCCAAATGCAAGGTAAGAGCCTCAATGGCTATACCTTCCCACTCCCCCCAATTAGATTTTTTAAAAAATAAATAGACAACACATAAAAAGATATTTTTCATATTGGTAAGGGCCTCAAAAAAGGTGTAGGGCTGGTTGGGAAACAATATACTTTTACTAAAAATATTTCTAACTTTTAACAGTGTTCCTTCTTTAACAAGGTTGCTGATTTGCAACAGCTTGGAAATGATTGATGTAGAGTGGCTGCACCTCACCAGAATATCTGAAGACATTTTTTTCTTAAGATATTATTATTAGATCAAATAAAGCCTTATAGTTGTGTGAAGGACAATGGAGGAGTACTGTAACTAATTCCTTTGTTATTCTAGACTATTTGCAGTAGTAGATCACATGACTCTATACTCAGGCTAGTATTTTTACTAAGTATTTGCCTAAACACAAAAGGCCATAACTATCAACGTTGTGTTGACTGAACAAAGACATATTATATATGACAGAAGCGTTTAAGTAATCTCGGTAGACTAGAGAAGTAGTTTATATCTAGCAATGTGAAACTTTACAACAACAGCGATTACTTAGTTGAATTGAGTCTGAAATTAGCTTTCCTAATACTGAATGTGCTGTGTCATAACAATAGGACATGACAAAAAGTCTTGAAGTAACATTAATAATAAGTCCAGAGTCAAATAACAATAAAACAAAACATTCACAATAAAGAAGTATGTGCAGTCTTGGTTGAAAGAAGACAGAAACTTTAATACAAAGAAAGTAAATATTCTATTCTCCATAAAAAGTGTGCATTAAATAGTTTGCGTTAATTTTTTGGTGAAATTCATATGTGTTTATAGTGCAAGGCACTATAAAAAATAAAACATGACCAAAAAGAAAGGAAAGGTTTATGTTCTTAATCTGTTTTCCCTACAGAAGTTTCATGTTTTATTGCAATTTTATCAGAACTTATATCAATTCTTAGAATGACTATAATTCTTTATAATTCTTGCTAAAATATATATACAGTTTATATACCCATAAGGCTTAAATTAAAGCTATCTGAGTAATAGGAATAGAAGGAAAAGAACAATGCTTTTATTCTTGAGGGATGGGAGGAGAGGTAAAACAGAGATAATTGGACTAGATATATGTAAGGAAATTGAAGTGGCTTATGGAAGGCTGCAGAGCCTGTCAATTTCCTCCATCAAGAAATGGGTTGTATTTCCCAGCACTTATATATTTGTTGAATCTATGACAACCTAAATAAGATAGTGAAATGAGTGATAGAGAAAGGGACACTGTACTGGTTCCAGGACGACTCTTTAAGAAAATGCGCTACTTCTATGTTTTCACTCTCAGAACCCAGCTCAGGGTATAAACTAAGCAGGTACCTAAACAGTCTCTATTATATATCTGTAACATCAGTCAACATTTCCTACTAGCCCACATAAGTAAACCACTAAAAGTGATTTACATATCACAAGTGACCCCATCTGATGCTGTATGGAGCAAAACTGTGCTTTCCCACCTTGAGTTTTGCCAAATTATAACTCTTAGCCAAAAGAATGAAACAAAAGAACAGAAAAGTCTACAATTATGTTAAGCCCTTGTGTGTTGGGTTGATTTGCTATAGATCCAGAGAAAAGTAAAACAGAGAGCATCTTCAAATACATAGTTATCAGACAAATGACCCCATTGGCTAGAATTAGACACAATAAACAGAATTAGACCCCAGGGCTAGAGAGATAACACAGTGGGTAGCACATTTTACGTGGGTAGCACGTAACTAACTAGGTTTTGATCCCCAGCACCCCATATGGTCCTGAGAACTCCAGCAGGGAATTATCCCTGAGCAGAGTCGAGTGAACCTTGAGCACGACTGGGTGTGGTGCAAATAAACAAAGAGAATTAATACCAATATGAATATGAATAACTTGTAAAGAGTTACTGAGGAGTGTTAAAATTGTGAGTTTCACTAGGCATTGGAACACTAGGATTGGCCTAGAGGATCTAATCCAAAAGACTATATAAAAAGAACACAGCTAGTGGGCCAGTAGTATAGTAGGGCAATAGCATAGCAAGTGAGGTGTTTGCCTGGTGAGGGTTCAATCCTCAGGATCCATATGGTCTCCCAAAAACTGCCAGCAATAATTACTGAGTTCAGGGCCAGAAGTAACCCCTAAGCATCACCATGTGTGATGCTCAAAACCTTTTTTTAAACAAGCAGTTTAGGTAGAGTTTCAGATGTCATCAATTCTCAAGGATTCCCTCTTTATATATAATGTGTGTGTGTGTGTGTATATATGTGTGTATACACACATTTACATATTAAAAGGTAGGAAACTGAAGAAAAAATAAATATGGAAGAATATCCAATTTAGGATTTACTTCAGATTATGGTACCAATCCCAAAGACATACTAAACTATTCACCCCAAATCATAGAAAAGCAAATGCACCTGTGCTGGGATTGAAAGTTTTGAGAGTCAGAACTTAGAATGGGTATGTGCTTTAGACCTAGATGGGATGTGTAAATAAAAAGCATTTGTGTGATAACTGTAACAAATGACTTAAATTATCTTACAGCCTAATGTTTTCTGACATTGAAACCAGCCAGTAAAAAAGCAAAGTGCATGCACAGAGTACATGAGTGTTCAACAAGGGATGGATGGGTGGGTGGAGTGATAATATTCTGAGAGTCTAACATTTGTGAATACTCAGCACCTCCTATCCACAGTCACATTAGCTACATGATATAAAACTAGAATCCAGAAAAAGTAATTTTAATTCCATTTATAACTCAAAGTTTGTCAAACACACACTTTGGTGCATTTTAATATCTATAAAAACAATTTCTAAGGAAATTATAAATTCAAAACAAAATAATTTTTTTAATTGAGTGCGAGTGTACATCAGTGTGATGCTGTTTGTTAGGGACTCAGTGCAGCCATCAAGAGCCCCAACCTTCATGCACAGGAAACTTACCCAACAGAGAACAAGAGACCAAGTACTGTTGGTAATTTTTATCATTATTTCTCCCAGATGATATTTTATTTACACATTTTGGCTTAATGTCTTGCACCAAATATTTAACCATTACTTCTGGTACATAGTTCCCAGCATGGGACATATCTGCCCTAAAATTAGGGTCCTCAATGGTCAAGGTTTTATTAAAATGAATTTTCTAATAACTTCATGCAAAGAAATCCTGCTACTTTATAAGTCAAAAATGAAGCTAACAGATTGTTCATACCTTTTTTAATCCCAACTCAGTGTTAGAAAACATTTTATATAAATATCTATTGTATAAAATACTTATAAAAAGCACTACTTACCTACCTATATGCTATGCATTCTAATATTTTATTATTTCATTTTTAAGACATTTGTTAGAACCCAATAATTTCATTTTATGGCACGCTAACACATAGAGACTGGAGTCTGAAAAGCACTGCTTAAGGGAAAATTATCAATTAGCATTACAGGGAATGTGGCAATGGATCAAGTGGCCCCAAACTGTTTTCATCTAAATTAGAAGCAAAGCGTAAATCCCCTCCCAAATCTATAAATAATGTAATCATTTTCCAAGAATAAAATTAATGAAAGTTAATACATAATGTATGAGATAATCTCAAAGAAAAATTAATTTAAAAAATACAGAACTGCAGGCCATGGAAAATACTAAAGTCCAATCCAGGTGTCCAACCTATATAGTAGGGCAGAAGTCTTGCTGGCTTATGATTATAAGATGAAAATCCCTGATGGGTGAATTTTGTTTTGTACGAATAAATCCTGTTGGTAGCAGGCACTGATCGCATTTCAGAAATAGATATTTTATAATAAATTGTGATACAGACTCTAGAGTATGCTACCCGCATGGCAGAGCCTGGCAAGCTACCTGTGTCGTATTTGATATGCCAAATACCAGTAACAATTATAGACCTCATTCCCATGACCTGATGGAATGGTTTGAGGCTCTTTATTTTCCTGGAGCAAGCAGGTGCCTTTGGGCTCTACTTGCATGAGACAGGACATATGGAGATGTTACTGGTGCCCACTCAAGCAATTCGATGATGAACGGGAAGACAGTGATACAGTGACAGTGATACCCCAGTCAGGACCCCTGAACATAATTACAGCTCATGGTAAGAGGAAAACAGGGCATGAGACTCATGGTTCAACAACACTTGTCTCCTTTTTCTTTTATTTAATCATTGTAAAGAGAATAATTATGATTCAAACTTTGGTATTATATATCATATTTTCCTAAAGGGGTAAGAACACACTACTCAGTTACTACGAATTTCTAGTCTGTTTTATCATTATAATTGTTCTTGGCAAATTAGTAGATTTGCTCTTAAGTAATTTATAGCAGTTTTGTAGGTTTGCTTACATGATCATTCCTGTACTAAATGAAATACTGAAGTTGTACAAGGTGAAACAGCCAGATCTAGAATAGTGCAGTCCTTCTAGGCCAATGGCACTCAAGAGAGAGCTGTCTGGGCAACCAGCCAGCCTATCTCAAAAAAATACTTCTCTCAACTCTATCATTCTACCAATAACAAGTCATTCAGAGGTTGATAAATGACAAACAAAATAGAAATGTATTTGCTTTGTAGAAAAAAAATCATTGACTTAAAATTCCTTTAGCCTGATGGAGTGAAAGATTATTCTTAAGACCCTGTCACATTTGCTTTCTCCCACCAGAGCTGTGCACAGTCCAAACTTAAGTTAATATTTTTAAGGGAAGACAGAAAAATTAGTGTCATAAGTCTGATGGCTATTTCATGCCTGAATATTTCAAACCAATGGCTGTATCTGGCAGATCATTGTTCCTCAGCATTCATTCATTCTTTCCACGCATTCATACATTCTTTCTTGTCTTAAGACAGGGTCTTTAGAATGATCTACATCTCATGAGCACACAGGTTTGGGTGCAATGGAAGAGATTTTTAAAAAATACTCTAGGAGCTCAAGGAACTAAAAATGTGGAAATGGGAGGATAAATAATTATAAAGTTTAACTTGTATCACTTGTCTTCCCGTTATTCATCGATTTGCTTGAGCGGGCACCAGTAACATCTCCATATGTCCTGTCACATGATAGTGTAGCCCAAGGGCAACTGCTTGCTCCAAGAATATGAAGATCCTCAAACCATTTCTTCAGGTCATGGGAATGAATCTATAATTGTTACTGGTAAATAATTATAAAGTATTGTGAGAAAATGTATGATATGTAATATACAGCCACAGCACTAAGGAGAAACAACTCAACTTGTAAATATGAACAATTGTACACCAGGAGACATTGAAGGAGAAGAGTGCAGGAAAGGAAGAGGAGAACCAGACCAAGAAGCAGACTAGAAAATTTCTAGGAGTAAAAATCATGCCCAGGTATTGAACTCTCTTGATCGCAATCACCTAGGAATTTAAGGGGATGATTGTTGTTGTAACAAATTTCAGATTCTCTTTACTTTGATGAATATAATATCAGATCAGAACTTTTTCTTTTCTTTTTTAAAGATAATGTTAGTTACACAATTATTGTAATGTAACAATACAACATTGTAATGCATTGTTTTAATGATGGAGTTTCATGTGTGTAATGTTCCAGCACCACACCCTCGGCCAGAGTATCCTCTCCTTTGCCATTAACCATCATGCTAAGCCCAGTTCTGTAGGCCAGTTTTCAACCTTTGTTTCTTTTGGCTATTTGTTCTTTCCTTATTTTCCTTCTATGTATCTGTCACTATCCTTCTGGCTGACTTCAGATTTGTACTTTTTATTACATATTTATTTTGGTTTGGGGGCTCACACTTAGTGGTTCTCAGGATTGACTCCTGGCTCTGCATGAGGGATCACTCCTGGCAGTGCTTACACGATCGCACGTGGTGCTATGAATTGAACTAGGCTGATCACATGCAAGGAAAGCAGTCTGTCCATTGTACTTTCAATCCAGCACCAAGATTTGTACTTTTTAAATCACATTTTGTCAGATATATATCCTGGCATGTAAAAGAGGGATCCTAAAGAAAAAAACTCTAACAAAATTATTTATAATCTCCAGCGCTAATTTTTTAAAGTTCATATTTGAGTTTTGGTCATACAGTGTTCCAGCACCCATCCCGCCACCAGTGCCCATCTCCCACCAACAACGTCCCCTGTTCCCTCTCCCCTCCCCAGCCCTCCTCCATGGCAGGTTCTTTATTTCTTTCCCTTTCTCTCTCTCTCTCCTTTCCTTCCCTTCCAGACTATGGATTACAGAACATACATTAAAGGGTTGTCATGTGTATCCTTTTGCCTCTATTTAATGCTCAGTTCTAGGTTGGCATTAGTACCCTCGACAATTGTTAGCACACTGTTCCAGTTTCTGTCTTACCTAGCCTCTGACTCCCACATGTTTGTGATAATTTCCACCTTTGACAAGACCTCCTGATATATGTTTCACTTGACCTTGGATATTGGTATCATAATATGTACATATATATTTATGTTATGCAGATAAATGCAGTCATTCTGTATCTGTCTCTCTCCTTCTGGCTAATTTCGCTCAACACAATCTTCTCCATGTCCATCCATTTATAGGCAAATTTTATACTTCATTTTTCCTAACAGCTGCATAGTATTCCATTGTGTAGATGTACCAAAGATTCTTTACCCAGTCATCGATTTTCGGGCACTCTGGTTGCTTCCAGATTCTGGGTATTTGTGAATAATGCTGCTATGAACATAAAAGTAGGGATGGTGTTTCCGCTGCATATTTTTGGTTTCCCAGAGTAGATTCCCAGGAGTGGTATGGCTGGGTCAAATGGGAGTTCAATTTCTAGTCTTTGTAGGAATGTTCATATTGTTTTCCAGAAAGGCTGTACCAGTCGGCATTCCCACCAACAATGGATGAGTGTCCCAAAAACCATATGATCCTATCATAGATGCAGAGAAAGCATTTGACAAGATCCAGCACCTATTCATGATTAAAACCCTCAGAAAATGGGAATTTAAGGGACTTTCCTCAAGATAGTTACAGCCATGTACCAAAAGTCCACAGCGAGCATCATTCTAAATGGGGAAAAGTTGAAAGGCTTCCCCCTGAGATCAGGGACAAGACAAGTTTGCCCACTCTCACCTCTTTTATTCAATATAGTACTGGAAGTAATTGCCATAGCAATCAGAGAATAAAAAGGACATCAAGGGCATCCAGATAGGCAAGGAAGAAGTCAAGCTATCATTATTTGCAGATGACATGATATTATACCTAGAAAACCCTAAACTCTCTACCATAAAACTCCTAGAAACAATAGACGCATATTGTAAAGTGGCAGGATACAAAGTTAACACCCAAAAGTCAGTGGCTTTCCTATATACAAATAACAAAAAGAGAAGAAAGGGATATTAAGGAAACAATTCCATTCACAATAGTGCCACAGAAAATCAAATACCTAGGAATCAACTTAACCAAGTGTGTAAAGGACCTGTACAAAGAAAACTACAAGATACTGCTCCAAGAGATAAAAGAGGACACAAGGAAATGAAAACATATTCCATGCTCATGGATGGGGAGAATCAACATTGTCAAAATGGTAATACTCCCTAGAGCTCTGTACAGATTCAATGCAATCCCTATAAGGATACCAATGACATTCTTCAAAGAAATTGACCAAACACTCCTGAAATTTGTATGGAACAATAAACCCCCAAGGATAGCTAAAGCAATCCTCGGGAAAATGAAGATGGGAGGCATCACCTTACCCAACTTCAAACTGTACTATAAGGCAGTAGTAATTAAAACAGCATGGTATTGGAATAAAAACAGACCTGTGGACCTATGGAATAGAATTGAGTATCCTGACACCCAACCTCAAACACATGATCATTTAATCTTTGATAAAGGTGCAACGAGTCTAAAATGGAGTAAGGAAAGCCTCTTCAACAAGTGGTGTTGGTAAAACTGGGCAGCAACATGGAAAAAATGAATTTGGACCTGTGTCTAACACCATGCACAAAAAATCAGATCAAAATGAATTAAAGATCTCAATATCAGACTTGAATCCATAAAGTACATTGAAGAAAATATAGGAAAAACCCTCCACGACATTGAAGCTAAAGGCATCTTCAAAGGTAAAACATCACTAACAAAGCAACTAGAAGACAAGATAAACATATGGGACTATATGAAACTAAAAAGCTTCTGCACCTCAAAAGAAACAGTGACTAAGATACAAAAGCAGTCCACAGAATGGGAAAGAATATTCACCCAATACCCATCTGATAAAGGGGTTAATATCCAGGATATATCAGGCACTGGTAGAACTTTACAAGAAGAAAACAAACAACCCCATCAAAAAATGGGGAGAAGAAATGAACAGAAACTTCAGCAAGGAAGAAATTCGAATGGCTAAAAAGGCATATGAAAAAATGCTCATCATCACTAATCATCAGAGAGATGCAAATCAAAACAACAATGAGATATCACTTTATACCACAAAGACTGGCACATATTCAAAAGAGCAAGAACATCCAGCGCTATTTTTTAAAATTTCAGTAAGACACTGATATTTAAGATGTTATTCATAATTAAATTTCAGACATATAACATCCCAACAACAGTTTTATCACCAAAGGCCATTTCTTACATCAATTTCTCCACTTTTTCTCCCAT